>JAXGGA010003876.1:0-96058 GCA_038373865.1 Uloborus plumipes | reverse complement strand
TGAAAAACAGTAATAGTTAATTTATGTTCTAGAAATAAAGCAGCAACAAAAAATGTCTAAACTGGTTCTTATTTAATCTCTATATCTCCTACACTAGCTCCTTTCACGACTGCAAGTTATGTAGCAAAAACAATAAACACTCAATTTTATAAGATTTAATTAAAATTTTGAAAAATCAAACGTTATTCAAAATAGCAGCGTAAAAAACGCTATATTACCGTATTTTTCGCCGTGTAAGACACACCCAATTTTAAATTAAATCCCCCAATTTTAATTAATCTTAAATTTATGCCGTATAAGACGGTGCGTCTTATACGGCAAAAAATACGGAAAACAAAAATGTCGTTCCACTAAAAGTTGCTCTTTGTGAAACATCGCCAAAAGGGGATATCAAGCCATAAAAGACAGCGACGCGAAACGAAACCGCGCGAACTGGCGCTCTTTGATCAAAAATAAAGAATGAGAATATCTGAAACGCCTGGCGGATTGATACAATGTTCGATTTTGATTTTGTATTCAGTCACACAGCGAAAAAAGTGAGTGATTCAAAACGTATTAATATATTTTGAAATGTAAATTCGAGTAAAAAAGTAAAATTATGGTTGAAAAACTGTTTATTAAAATTTTAGATTGCAAATATTTTGTGCAATAGCGCCACCTAGGGACAACGTCTGTAGTGAAAGAGTGACCAGGCCAAGGAAAAGAGTTCGTGTTTCAATTACTAATTAAAACTTAATGAGACAAGTTCCGCTTGGGAACATTGGATTTTTCGATTGAGTACATCAATAATAATAGATTTCAAGCAAGTTCTCGTAGTCCCTAAGATTGGTAAACGAACCTGAACGATATTTGCACTTGGCCCACAGACTAGAGATGCTTCGAACAAAAAAAAAGTTTGTTCAAATCGGACTGTTCACTCAAAAGTTATTAGGGGTGACAGCTTGCTTGAGCGGTTCAATGTAGAACGAAAAATTGTTCAAATCGAAAATGTAGATACGGGAATGAAGTATCCTTGAAAAGATCTTTCGAACAAAAAAAAGTTTGTTCAAATCGGACTGTTCACTCAAAAGTTAGCATCGCGGGACAGGTTGTTTGAACGGTTCAAAGTTGAACCAAAAATTTTTCAAATCGAAAAATCAAATGTGGGAATGAGCTGTACTCGCCGAGATCTTTCCAACAAAAAAAAGTTTGTCCAAATCGGAATGTTCATTCAAAAGTTATTAGGGGGGGGACAGACAGAGAGACCGACAGACCGACCGACCGACACAGAAATTCCCCATCTCAATACCCTACTTTCAAATTTTTAATTTTTCGATATTCATTTTACCTTTTTATTTTTTTAACTTGGCGATATTTTTTGGACTTGGCGATATTTTTTTTAACTTGGCGATATTTTTTGAACTTGGCGATATTTTTTAGATGCATTAAGCTACTTTTAATACTTTTTTCGTCTTTCTTTTATTTTTAACGGGAAAGTAGGCTAAAAAGCACGAAACACAAAAGCGTTAAATGAGGCCAACTTTTGGTTTGGAGGATAAGTAGAGTATTTGTTATTGTGAATCAGTAGTGTAACAGCAAAAAGACTAACAAAGGACTGAAATCATTAACTTGAAATTATGAATAAATAAAAGAATATAGTTGATGAAAAAGTTGTTCTATTTTAATCCTATTTGAAGGGGCCATAATTCCCTGGGTTCCCGTAAAACACGCTACTGGTTTCGGAGATGTCCCCGGTCTACGATTAGTTATTACTTCTTACACGGTTTCCAAAGACGAGACTGGGCAAAATGGGTTTTCGGCAGGTTGGCGAGCAAGGCAAGCAGAAGGCAGAGCCCGCTAGAATTAAATATTAAATTACATTTCGAATGCTAAAAATTTAAATCTGCATATTGTTATAACTTGTTCATTATGTCTGCTTTAATAATACGTTAGAATGTTAGTTGACAAGCTCGCATTTACAGAAAGTTAAAAGGATTGTACAGAAAATTTTATGTTTAAGTTTGTTTTGCGTGTGTTTTTGTTTTTCTTATTCGAAAGAAAAAAAATCTTTAAAAATGTAACTTAATCAAAACTAGTTTAAAAACTGTATATAAAAATTAAATATTATCAAGGTCCACGCAACAGCTGTCAAAACGTAAGTTAGATCCTAATTATTGCTCCATGTAACTATGATTTAACTTGAGCGTCAAAAGAGTTTAAAAAATATTTAAAAATTGAATAAATACTCACGTTGTATTGCAGTTGTCCGTCTCATCTCGAGGAACTAAGGAAAAAGAATAATCTTAGGAAGTGATATCAATTTCAGAAAAATGAATATTTAAAAAGATTGTTATATTTCACAATGGCTTTTAGGTACTTGATGACATTAACCCTTTAATGCCTGACATTTTTTTTCCAAAGATATTTTGTATACTGGTTACAAACAGTGTTTAATGGACGGGAAAAATAATAAAAAAAATATTATGTAAAAAATAATTGTTTTATTAAAGAAAGAAAAATCGTTCCTTAAAAGTTGCGATAGATCCCAGAGGGTACATACTTGTTTTACTAAAAAAAATTTCTGCCTACGATGTAATATTCAACAAGAAGTTCTGTCAAGAACTAAACGAGCCTACTTTCCCGTACATCGAAATCGGCATTGTAGCATCTGATCAATATTCTCTTGATTATCTGAAACTGAAAATTATGTCAAACATACCTCTATAGCACTTAAAGCTGATTTCTAAAAGCAAAATATACCACTCTCATCAGATGAAATAGACACGTAAAAATTAAATAAACGAGTCAATTAAGTTTTGTCGCACCTTTTAAAGAATGTAACTGTTATAGTTCTTCCGTAGAAAAATTCCACAATCGTTTTCAAAAGAAAAAAAATAAACAAATAAAATAAAAGTACAAAGAACTTCAAAACACATTTTATCAAAGAAAGAAAAAAAAAAACTCGTTCGTTAATAAAATGTCTTGAATTTCATTTTTAATCCGTTGCCAGTTGTTAAATATAAATAAAGAATAAAATGCTCTCGTGAATGACAAATTTTTGTTAACAAAAAAAAAAAAAAAAAATATCGTCTGCCAAAAAAAAAAAAAAATCATAATAATAATAAATTAAACAAAACAAATAAATAAATAAACAAAAAATCGTCTGCCCAGTCAGTCATTTTTTTCTGAGCCTGCATTTCCGCCATGTCTGCGGAGTCGGAGTCGGAATCAGAGTCCTCACAGAAGATTATTCAGAAAAGTACTTTACAATACATTATTTATCAAAACCATTTTCTTACAAAGTTAGTTTGAAGGAAATCCGCCTTGAAGTTCAGAATCAACATTCAATTTAAATTTCTCCGTAGGCGCTCATGTTAAAATTTTTTCTGAACGGTTCATCATTGAACGAAAAATTGTTCGAATTGAAAAGTGAAATATGGGAAGGAGCCTCTCCGAGATCTTTCGAACAAAAACAAGTTTATTCAATTCCGACGGTTCACTTAAAAGTTATTAGGTGGGGAAAGGTTGTTTGAACGGTTCAATGTTGAACGAAAAAAATGTTCAAATTGAAAATTTAAATACGGTAATGAAGCATTCTTGCCGAGATCTTTCGAACAAAAAGAAGTTTGTTTAAATCGGACTGTTCACTCAAAAGTTATTAGGTGTGAGAGCTTTTTTGATCGGTTCAATGTTGAACGAAAAAATTGTTCAAATCAAAAATGTAGGTACGGGAATGAAGTATCCTTGAAAAGATCTTTCGAACAAAAAAAAGTTTGTTCAAATCGGACTGTTCATTCAAAAGTTAGTATCGCGGGACCGGTTATTTGAACGGCTCAAAGTTGAACCAAAAATTGTTCAAATCAAAAAATCAAATAAGGGAATGAGCTGTACTCGCCGAGATCTTTCCAACAAAAAAAAGTTTGTCCAAATCGGAATGTTCATTCAAAAGTTATTAGGGGGGGACAGACAGACAGACCGACAGACCGACCGACCGACACAGAAATTCCCCATCTCAATACCCTACTTTCAAATTTTTAATTTTTCGATATTCATTTTACCATTTTATTTTTTTAACTTGGTGATATTTTTTGGACTTGGCGATATTTTTTTTAACTTGGCGATATTTTTTGGACTTGGCGATATTTTTTAGATGCATTAAGCTACTTTTAATACTTTTTTCGTCTTTCTTTTATTTTTAACGGGAAAGTAGGCTAAAAAGCACGAAACACAAAAGCGTTAAATGAGGCCAACTTTTGGTTTGGAGGATAAGTAGAGTATTTGTTATTGTGAATCAGTAGTGTAACAGCAAAAAGACTAACAAAGGACTGAAATCATTAACTTGAAATTATGAATAAATAAAAAAATATAGTTGATGAAAAAGTTGTTCTATATTAATCGTATTTGAAGGGGCCATAATTCCCTGGGTTCCCGTAAAACACGCTACTGGTTTCGGAGATGTCCCCGGTCTACGATTAGTTATTACTTCTTACACGTTTATTCGCCTGGTTTTATTCTGAGAAGCATTTTAGTGATAAAATGCACAAAAGTGTCACTGGCACAGACATAATTAGTTGGTCAGGTGGAGGAAAGTGTGGCTAAAATAGAGCTTTTTTAGAAAACGGCTTCAAAATCGCATGATTAAATTATTTTAATGAAACTTTTGATGCATTTTATATACATTGGATTCATATAGATTAAGTATGAAGCAAAACCATTTTAATTTGTTTGATTGTTTTCTCTGTGTGATACATTTAAAACATCATGTGTTGATAGCCCCACTTTCCCCCATGGTGGGGTAAAGTGGGTCTAGTACAGAAATTAGTGAAAATTTAAATAAAAATGTGTAAATAATGATTTTGACGTAAGTATACTATGAAATTAAAGTACAGTGAACTCTCACTTATACGCCGGTCCAAGGGACCAACAGAAAAAGGCGCATAAGTGAGAGAGACGTATAAGTGAACAAGCCTATTTAAAGGACTAAGACGCAAAATAGGTTCTAATGAGAGAATGAATAAGAATGTTTCTATAGAAAAGGTACATATTACCACGGTTTGGTAATTACTGCAACGTTACTACAATGATAAAGAGAAAACAAAAATCGTATCATACCTAATTACAAACTGTTCCCTTTAAAACAATGCATAATAGATAATCGTCCCTCTCAGGAAAAAATGCCTTCCGAGAGCAATGAAGGCGAAAGATTAAAGAGGAAAGTGAAGAAAAATGCTTATTTTTTAAAAAAACTAAATTAAATTTTTTACATTTCAGGGAAAATTCGGCGCGTAAGTGAAATATTTATCTTTAGAGCGACGCATAACCGAATGGTACTATTATTATTTTGCTATTGAATATGCTGGGACCATTTAAAATCGTCGTATAAGTGAAAAGGTGCATAAGTGAGGGAGCGTATAAGTGAGAGTTCACTGTACCTTAACATCATTTAAAGCTACAAATGAGCTAAAATATTTTTTATTTGTCATTTAACGAATAAATACAACACCATCAGTTTTATTCTTTTTGCTATCATTCACAATGCTGAAACATTTTAGAACAATCTGAAACTTTCTATTGTGTTCGAAAACGCGCCAAATGTCGCCAAGCTTGGCGACACTTAGTTATTTCTCGCCAAATTTGGCGAAAAAATAAGTTGCCAAAAGACATACTAATTTGGCGATATTTTGTCAATTTCTTGCCAAGCCCATTGATACCCATGTTAAACCAATGGCAAAGCAGGGAAAGTAAAATTTTGCATGTAAATTAGCAGAACAAAGGCCAATTTTAGAAAGATAATGAAAAATAAGCACATAAAATCATAAAAATAGTACCGATTCTCTAATTATGCAACGTCATTGTAAACTTTTAGGAAAGTTAAGCCATAGACCCACTTTACTCCACCTCAGAAAACCACTCACAATAAATAGTATTCGAAACTTTGTTTTTACATCTTTATATGGGGCTGATCCTTAGATGTTCTACTACAAGTCTATATCAAAATTAATATCATTTGCCAATGAATAATGCTTCTAGAGGATAGTTCATAAACAGCTAATTCTTACATATCACATACAACGACCATTAAAAAGCGTTTCATAAACATTCAACTTGCTTAGAGTGTTCTAAAACTAACATAAAAATATTTACTATGATCTCAATTTATGTCTTAAAAGAACAATTAACAAAATATTTTGATTAGAAAAGATAAAAAGGGTGTCTTTCAACATAGCCCCACTTTCCCCCATAGACCCACTTTCCCCCACCTGACCCTACTATAAAAATTGTGATCATAACATATTTCTAAACAAAATTTTGTTGACATGTCTTCAAATGCATAGAGGATTTTGGGCACACTTGCAAATGAAACAGAGTTTTCCTTTCAACGTTCTATCTTTAGACAGCAAACCAGTCAAAAGACATATACTTTCGTTTTTATGCATGATATTTATTATTTTTTTTCCCAGAAGCCATCAGCTTCAATATACATGAGGACTACGTAGTATGCGCTTTGCCTCCTGACAAAAACAGGACAGATTTACGGCACATAGAGGATGAAATAACATCCATGGGCAAGGCGGGATTCGAACTCGCAACCACTTGCTCACGAGGAGAGTACTCTACCTCTAGGCCCATGTGGCCCCCTGATGTTAATTATAGAACTGGGTAAATTCAAAGAAGAAGCATACTTAAATCGCAAATGTAGAATCATTTTTTTTTTTTTTTTTGCGCCGAAGATTATTTTTTTTCACTTAACTGGAAAAGAAGTAAGTTCGTGAGACTACGCAGTCCCCGCAGTCCTCATGGATGCTGATGACATCTGTATAAAAAAATAATTTAAAAAAAAAGAAAAAGAAAATTAAAAAAAAAGATAGGGGAGAAAAATCCCGTCTTCAGTTTGAATCTGCACTTACTTCGCATTGCTAAAGGTTTTTTCCCAGGCCCGTCATTTGGGGGGGGGGGGCAGGAGGGGGTCAATTGCCCCCCCCTGGTTTTGAGAAATCAATGTATTTACATGTAAGTGGGCGTGGTTTTTAATGTTTTCCGATGCAATTGCATTGTATTTTCCCCTGGTCTTATGATTAAGAAAAAATGATTAGGTTTTCCTGTCACTTGCTGGGGCTTGGATTATCGCGCGGTCCTACTGGTCCGAGCACCACAATTTTAGGAACACCAAAATGGGGTAAATATCTTTCCTTTTCCCCTCTTTAGTCGTCAACTTCTTTGGAAATGTACGGATTTTCTTGTGAGAGGGGCATCAAATATTATTTGGACCTGAGCATCACTTTGGTTTGATCGGGCCATAATCATTCTTAGTTGGGCTTCAATGGTTAAGATTCCCTCCCCCCCCCCCCGCCATTCGACAGTCTTTTAACTAGCATTCCTATATGTTCTGACCAAGGCTACACTAGATAGCGTTTTATACAGGCTTCTTCATTTGATCAAAATCCATGGGATAAAAACGGACGTCCTTTTCCAGCGACATCTATCGAATTTTATGGTAACTAACATTTCTACAAATCAAATAATAAAAGACAAATTAAAAGTTAATTTGTTGGCGACCATTTTACAATTTGGCATTCAATTCTATTTTAGTGTATTTTAACGTTATTTAATAGCTCGTTCGATTTGTTGGTTTATTCCGCATTTTAACGACTTATTTTAATTAGTTAGTGAATTATTTTTCATTTTAATTGATTCTAATTATTAATTAACTATGAAACGACACTGGCACCGCAGAGCGATAAATGGCGATTTTGGAACGATAGTTCCATCAAAACTTTTGATGAGTTTAGATGGTCAAATTAATTTATTTGGCGATTTTTTTACATTTTAATGGAAGTTCTCCGTAAAGCTTTTGAGAATATTTCAATAACCGAGATCTTTGGTAGTATGTACGTTTCAGTTAAAGGTACGTTTTTTAACTTGGCGATGTATTTTCTTACCACCTAAGCGAAGATTAAAATTTTAAGCTTGCATCGTCTTCTTTTCTCTTATTTTGCATTTTAATTTAAATTTCAATGATAATAATGGCTCGATATATTTATTAAACTTGTTATGTTACATGCTAATGGAGCTTTTGAAGTTGATTTGGCGAGTTTTTTAATAAGAATTCTCACATTATTTCGCAGCTTTTTTTCAGTTGGCCCATTATTTTACTTTCAAGTATTAAACTTATGTGTGAAATTAGAAACAAAAAAGGGAAGATTTCGGTGATTGGAAGTCTGGTTATCTTTCACTATTGGCGTTAAATCTTTGTGTCCAATTTATGAGCGAGGGAAATATACTTCCTTCGCAAACATAAACTAAAGAGCAACAAAATAAAGTAATTATCGCCAAAAATTTGGCAACCACAGCAGATTCCCAATTATCGAAATATTATCAATGTGTGAAATTTAACATAAAAAGAACATTACCTTTTAATCCCAAGTAGCATAATCCCGTTACATCACGTTTTCCCGAAGAGTTGACATAACGTTACTTGTAACGTAAAAAGAGCGATAATTTGTCAAGTTGCATTTCGGTAATGCAACGGTTGCAGAACAGTTGCTTGTCACGGTTTGTCAACGATTCTGAAACTCTACATCAATGACATTTTTAACGTTATATTAACCTTTATTTGCAACACTTTATGACGGTGCAGCAGCATTCAACTTTTCACCGATTCATCAAGATCAAAGATTTACAAACATTTCAAAAAAAAAATGTATATATATATATATATATATATATATATATATATATATATATATATATATATATATATAATTGAATGATTTTATTCAATTGCTTTTGTCAAAGCAATATCATCTTTATTCAAACAGATCAAGGTGATCTTTATCGACGTGATTTAAATCAACGACGATAACCCTATTATAGTGTTACGGACTCTTAAGAAATTTCCAAAGTACTAAAATAAGAAAAGCATGTTTTTAGAACTAAAGACAACGAATACTAACCAGAAAGAAAAAACTTCACAAAAAAAGTAATGCAGAATACATACCTTTATTTGAATCTAATCGACTGATTGAGCAAAATTACAAAATGAAAACCGATCACGCACAACACAACAGCAGAGAATCGACAATGAAGAATGCAAAGATTCCCGCCAAAAGCGACTAGTTGAGCAGTGGATGTAGCAAACAACGATAAGCAACGTGATGTTGCGTTATCTTTCAGCATGTTTGTCAACGTTTCAAGTATAATTAATTTGCCACGAAATGTTGCGTTTCAAAATTTTGCTTTTGTGACGAATCTTCAAAATAGCGTGTTATCACGTTGCCTGGAAAACAGTAACGATCTGTCAACCAATTGTAACGTAATGAAACGTAAAGGTTGCGTTTCAGTGTTACTTGGGATGTTGTGTAAATGAAAACAAAATTTTACAGTTGGTCGTCGTAATATTGTAGTTTTGTTTATTTTTTCGTACTTGTATTGCTCTTTAGTACCAAACGATTATATATGCTCATTTCGTTTTTACTGAAGAAATTAATATGTTTTGTTGTCAATCGTCTTTCCGTTGAACACCATCGCTTCATTAGTGTACATTTCATTCTGGGGCATCAAAATGAAATGTCTCTACGAATAGATTCGCCATTTATCGCTCTGATGGGTCAACGCTATCAAAATGAACATTTGAGCTTTTGCGTAGCAATTAAGATCGTGTGAGCAACAGTAATGAAACAAAATAGTAAATAGAACAATATTATTTCATTGCTACATTTTTATTTATCGGCTGCGAAGAAAAGCGTATATTTTATTAATGCAGAGATGTCAAAATTGAACGCCATTGCTATAATGTTGCTAATTCGAAGAAAGTAAACAATGAATGAATGTCGTATGACTGAATCATGAGTTGCGACCAACTTTACCTGAAAAGGGAATTTATTTCCCCTAAAAAGCAGTACTAAGAGGGCCTTCGGCATCAATTCACTCTGTACTCCACTTCAGTTAACTACATCAATATTTTTTAACCCTAAAAGATAGGATAAACGTCACTTTTTACAGCGGAAACAACATGCTAATAAATGTAAACAAACATTTGGGAGGTCGTTGTTCAGCGCTCTCTAGCGGGCAAATCTTTACCATTGATGTTTTGAGTAATGAAGCAGCCTGTATAAAACGCTATCTAGTGCAGCCTTGGTTCTGATAGAGCTTGCGTGCAGTTTGGGAACAACAGGAGGTGCAGGTGGTGAGATCCTCACTGGTGCTTCAGAAGCAATTTCTACGTTTTCATTTTCAAGTATAGGGACACTAGCTTCTTCCTTTGCATGCAATACAAATTCTTCTAATGTTTTAACAGAGGCAAAGTTAAAAAGTTCAGAACAAGTCGCAACGTCAAAATGTATATTTATGCCCTCAAGATCGCTCGCTCCTTTTTTAAGGCAGGTCTATATTAAAGTGGAGGAAGTAGTTTCTTGAAAAATGAAGAGGAGAGACAATTCCATTGCTTACTCTACTTTTTTTCTTAATAGCAACTGCACATAAAATAAACAGGTATAGCTGTTCCTACGCTTGTTGTAAATTTGTTCTGCCAACTGTATGTCCTGCCCTGATGTCCTGATATTTACTTGATGGGTCAGTAACGGTTGCATTTTTTTTTTCAAATGAAATTATTTTAGTAAATTCATTTTCCTTGGGAAATTCTTAGGTTCTCTTTGTTACTTATTTTCATTCGTATCCGTGTTCATTCTTGAAATTCATTCCCTAATCATTAAAAGTCCCGAGACGTATTCATAATTGCATTACTAAGATTGTTATCATTTATTTAAAAAAGTTTATTTTGGTATGTAAATTGCTGCTGACATCAATGAATTAAAAGTACAGTTCTGGACATGACTTTTTAATTACATTTGAGCTACTAGTCCTCGTATTATTAACGCATACAAAATTGATTTGATAGTTATGCGATAAAATCAATGCTGGAAATCCTGAAGTGTTTAAAATATACTATTTATTCTGATTTCAGTCTTTATCGGGCGATTTAGGAATATGTGATCTTAAATCAACAAATATGAGTTTTTATAAACGTGCATTAGATCATTGATGATAATAGGCATCAAATGTGAAATTAGAGGGTGCCTAGTTGATGTTCTACATTGTAGGCTTCTTTAAACTCTTAATCTTTGTGTCTAACTGACCAATTTAAAGTTTATCTGAGATGTGTTCAAAAAATAGCAAAATTTTGAAATATTTATCAATTAAATTTTTTTTTGTGAAACTATGAAGTAAAATTTTATTTCTTAATTAGCTTTCTTCAAATTCAAACTAACACAAATCAATGGTGAGCTAGATTATGAGTTCAAAATAGGATCAGATTGATGGATAGATTTTTGACTTTTAGATTGTGTTAAATTAAAGAAAACTGCTAAAATATTTTCTTTACTTTTGAAATGAGGCAAAAATGAGAAATTTGAGAAACAATGTGAGTAAAGTTTGTATTATTTTGATAATAGGGTTAAATTAAAGGGATACCTTTCAAATCAATTAGTCTTAACTATAGTTCGTCTTATCCTTCGAATAGCATACAGCGAAAATGAGGATGAGGATTGGAAATGTAGTTTGGTGTGTCAGTATTTTGTTTTAAACGTGTTTGAACTTACGAGGTTTGACTATATTCAACCAATTTTTCAATTGATGTGGTCTTTATGGCATAGAATGATTTTTAGATGCTCAAATTTAAATTTAAATTAGGAAAAAAAGCAGACATCGCTTTATCGGGCCCACCCTAAAAATTCGCCACCTTGCCAAATGCAATAAAACCTGGCGATAAAAACTCTGATTAGGCTAAAGCATTGGCAAATGGAAAATTCTCCCTCTTTCCATAGAGAAAAATGCATGTAGTCTTATAAGGAAAATATTAGTTAACATTTTTTGAAATTAATTACTGGCTAAGACTTTTGAAATTTAGCTGGTTTACTGGCTGACAATTTTAAATCTTTAGCTTGAACTTTATTGTGACCTTAGGATAAAATGGCTACAGATAGAAAAAAACAGGGTACTGAACTAAAGTGTCTATGTCTACTGATAATGGACTACTAACTAGGGATGCACCGATAAGCAAATTGGCCGATTACCGATTAATCGGCAGTTGATAATCGGCTGAGCCGATTAATGATGAGGATGATTGTTTTCAATTTTACCATCACTGTTTTTTCTCTCTTATACAATTCGAAGTTAGAAATAATAAGTAATTTATTTCCGAGAGAAGATTTTTTTCCATTTTCCTAGTTTTCACAAAATAATTTCAATATTTTATCAAATATCTTAGAACCAATTTTCATATTATTGTCAATAATAGTATTGACACATTGTTAGAGTTATTTTAATTGGACATAAAAATTCAAAAAAAAGGGGAGGGGGAGTCTGTGGTGAGCACTCCAATTTAGGAGTACTTTTAATTCATACTTTTTAATAATTAGTAGCCTTTAATTCAATACTTTTATTCTTTGAAAATTAGAGGTTAACTAAAAGCACTGTGCTAAGAGAAAACTATCGCCACATGAAAAATATTGCAACATTGTCTATGTATATTTATTCAAAGTAGGATAATTAATTAAAAAAAAAACTTTATATCAACTGTTAGGATTATTATTACTGTTAATAAAATTATTCATCATAGTTTCTTAGTAAAGGTATAATTTAAAGAATAATATTTAAAAAATATTTTTTCCGCCGATTAATCGGCAAAGTGGTCAATTATGGCCGATTAATCGGTACATCCCTACTACTAACAAATATTTGAATTTTCATGTTTAGTTTACAAAATGTGATTTTATTAACTGAATGCAACATATTTTTGTTGTTTGTAGAAAAGTTGTTTTTTGAATCTATTTGAAAGTATATAACCAGATAAGGTTCTTTATGTAGAGAAAATTACAAGGCACAAATAGGCAGGGATACTGCAGACACATGTTTCGGCGTTACACGGAATGCCTTTTTCAATGCAAAAAAATGTTGAGCTTATGGATGCACAGACATCTGACAAAAGCTGTCTATATCTCTCTCTACATCAATAGCACAAAGTTATTTGTAAACTTTAAGGTTCTTTATGTCCGTCAATTGATGGGAAGTGAAGGAAAATGATATTACTCATCATTTTATCTTTTACCAAGTTATTAATTAGTTAGTGAAATGTTCTTAAGTTACTTATCTGACATTTCAAAATATTGTTCCATAACGAACATTGCAAATCAGTAATATCTTCACCTTTAATTTCAACTGCATAGCTGGACCTTTTTTGCCATGTGTCATGATATAGTCATGTGTGTATGAGTATGATATAGTCTATCTTCAAGTAAGAACTTTTGTTCTATAATATTTGCTTAGGATTAGCTCTTGTGTGCACTGATGCTGGTATTGTTTTGTGTATGTAAAACATAGAAAAAGTAAATATAAAGTGTAATATAAAGCTGTGCTGGGAAAAGTGGAATATTTTTCTTTATTCTGCAATAGAGTTGTATTGTAAAATATAATTGTCTCTTGGTACTTTCTTTTTTTCACTGGTTCTTTTTTTTAAACCCAAGTCATTTTCCTCCAAATGTATTCATAAATGTTTTTTTTTGGCTTCTCTTTTTATAAATGTATGAACTTTTCCTATTGAGTACATACATGTGTATACACAAGGCAGACCAACTAAGCTTTTCTGAAATTACAGGGTTAAAACATTGAAGTGGTTTTATTTATCATTCTTTAAAGTCTTTTATTGTTCAAGTTTCAAGACAGTGAAAGAAGCATATTTCAGCGAAAGCCTTATTTTCTAGCGGTATACCGAGTACTCAGTAAATACTCGGTACTAGGATAAATTTTAAGCACGTACTCGACCAATGCAGAGTAGTTGTAAAAATTGAATATTTTTCGCGATAATGAAATTTTTGAGAAATTTACAATTGCTTTGTTCACAAAATACAATTCTGCTCTATGTATAAGTCCAAAAAGCAAAAAATCTCCATTTGTAAAATCAACTCAGGGTAAAAGTTAGCTAAATTGCTTATGTCCTTTCTAAGTTGCAAATTCATGTATGAGCATTTGGGTGTAACTAGCTTTTCCATATCACATCTAATATCTTTAAACGAGCAATTCTTGTATATATATTTATTTATTTTTCGGATCTCGAAAACGCTCTAACGATTTCGATAAAACTTGGTATTTAGATGGAGTTTTTGTTTCTGAGTTCATCTACGTCGGCGTTTTTTCTGTAAAAACGCCAGTTTCCACAAAAAACCCCTTTTGTGCCTTTATTAAGTAAGTTTGAGACGCTTTCTTCATCGCCATTTTCTTTATGATTATTATCAATTGTTACTGTTTCATAGCAACCACGTTTTAATTTAACAATGGATTTCATATCTAATATCTTTAAACGAGCAATTCTTGTATATATATTTATTTATTTTTCGGATCTCGAAAACGGCTCTAACGATTTCGATAAAACTTGGTATTTAGATGGAGTTTTGGTTTCTGAGTTCATCTACGTCGGCGTTTTTTCTGTAAAAATGCCAGTTTCCACAAAAACCCTTTTGTGCCTTCATTAAGTAAGTTTGAGACGCTTTCTTCATCGCCATTTTCTTTATGATTATTATCAATTGTTACTGTTTCATAGCAACCACGTTTTAATTTAACAATGGATTTCATAGTTAATCACATCAGCGCGAGTTTAAATTTTATGGTATTTGGCAACGTTAAATTGTTATTGTTTTTTGAAACGTTAATGTTATGTTCGTCTACTAGTGATGAAGAAGCACAGAGACGGTTTCCATTAGCACGCTAGACTTTATTTAACATCTAAATAGCGGCCACAACACAATTAACATAAACACTGAACATAGATCTATATTAGGACATTATTAACATGCACTGATGATACGACGCCAAGCGTCTCGCGATCGTCGTGTAGTTCTTCTACTCTCGTGAGCTCCGAGTAAGGTTACAGTTAATCTCCTATAACACAGTTACAGTTAGTCCATTATTACACATCTCCCCCCCTTTAAAGGTCAAGTCTCTGGGGTGGGCGAACAGTCCTACCACTTCTGGTAACATAGCACTGTGGAGACTGGACCTGAGGAGAACTGCGGGTTGATGGTAGTCCACCTGGAGAACCTAGAGTACTTCCTGTGGCATCTGGCACTAGATGATCTGAAGTATCATCTATGTCTGCATTTGGCTCTGGCTCTGGCGAGAAATCTGGAGATGGTACCAGATGCTTCCTGTTTCTTCTGTAAACTCTTTTCCCAGACTGGATCAAGTATGATCTTGGAAATCGAGTTTTCTCTAAAACTTTGCCTGTTGCTCTTTTATCTGTCATCCAAACTCCCTGCCCTTCCTTTAAATCTTCAAGATTCCTAGCTCCATGATGCTTATTGTAATTTGCTCTTTGCTTTTCTCTTCTTCTTTCTTCCTTTTGTTCGAGCTCTACCTTATCAATCGGGTGAGGTTGCAACTGACTCTTTGCTATGGGGAGAGTTGTTTGAATTTTTCTTCTCATCAGGAGCTCTGCAGGACTAAATCCATCTTCTAATGGAGTTGAGCGATAAGCCATCAGCGCTAGGTAGGGATCAGTGGATTTCTTGATACGCATTTTGACTGTTTTAACAGAAGACTCTATAAATCCATTGCTTTGAGAAAATTTCGGACTATTTGTGATATGTGCAAATCCATAGCTTTTTGAAAATTCCTGAAATTCTCTTGTTTTTACAGGATCAAATTGTGGACCGTTATCTGATCTTAGAGTGTCCGGTATTCCGTGACGTGCAAAGATAGACTTGCAGTGATTTATTACCTCGGCAGAAGTCAAACTACTTAGCTTTGCTACTTCTGGAAAACGTGAATAATAATCAGTAATGAGAAGATACCATGAATTTTTGTATTTGAAGAGATCAAGACCTATCATTTTCCACGGTCTCTCTGGAAACGGTGTTGGGATAAGTGGTTCATGTCTATTACTTGATTCTTTTATACAAGCTGTACAATTTTTCACTTTCTCTTCGATATCTTTACTGATATTTGGCCAATAAACTGCACATCTGGCACGTGCCCTGCATTTGGTAATCCCAAGATGACCTTCATGAATTTTTTCCAAAATTATGCGTCGTAACTCTTCTGGAACGATTATTCGAATGCCTCTCATGAGCAATTCGTTCTGAAGAGAGATTTCGTATCTCAGAGGCCAGAAAGGCCGGCAGGATGGGTCTACTTTGCTTTTCTCTGGCCATCCTTCTAAGACATATTTGGTTAACATCTTGCATGTTGGATTTTTTTCTTGCTCTTGTTTCAGTTGAGAAAGTCTTTGTGGAACCATGGGAATAGTGTCCGTGATTTGTCGAACGAAAAGCTCAACATCTTCTTCCAAATCAAAGTTCGGATCCTCTTGTTGATGAGGTGACCGGGATAGCGCGTCAGCTGCCAATAGATTTTTTCCTGGAGTATGAAAAACATCAAAGGAATATCTCATTAGTCTCATTTTGAATCTTTGGAGACGAGGAGAGAGATCATCCAGTGATTTTCTCATCAATATAGGAACTAATGGTTTGTGATCAGTTTCCAGAAGGAATTTTGTACCAATCAGGTAATTGCAGAACTTTTCACATGCCCATGTTAAGGCCAGTGCTTCTTTTTCAATTTGGGCGTAACGCTGCTCCGTAGGTGTTAAAGTTCTTGATGCATATGCAATTACCTTCATCGTGGAATCTTCCTGTTTCTGGCACAATGTAGCCCCTAGTCCATAGGATGAAGCATCAGCTGTTACTGTAGACAATTTGTTTGGGTCGAAAACTGTAAGTACAGGTTCAGATGATAGCACTTGCTTTAATTTTCTCAATGCATTTTCTTGAGGTGCATCCCAAATAAATTGATTTTTAGAAGAAAGCAATGAAATCAAGGGAGCCATGAGGTCTGAAAAATTAGGAATAAATCTTGCTAAATAGTTGGCCATTCCAAGCAGCTGTTTAAGCTCTGTCTTATTTGTAGGAGGTTGGAAATCTTGTATGGCTTTTATTTTTTGCGAGTCTGGACGTATGCCTTTTTCATCAATAACATGACCTAGAAATGTGATCGACTTGACAGAAAAACAACATTTTTGTTTGTTTAGAGTAATACCTGTCTCTTTTAGGCGGTTCAATGTTGATCGCAAACGTTCGTCATGTTCCTTTTGATTGGATCTCCATATCAGGATGTCGTCCATGTTGCATATGATGCCGGATAAGCCTTCTAAAGCCTGGGACATTCGACGCTGGAAATGTTCTGGCGCTGAAGAAATTCCGAAAGGTAAACGTAAAAAGCGGAATCTTCCAAAGGGAGTGATGAAAGTCGTTAGATAAGAAGACTCTTCATCTAAAGGTACTTGCCAGAATCCCGAATTTGCATCAAGCTTGGAAAATATCTTTGCTCCAGCCAATAAAGATAAATTATATTCCGTCGTTGGTAACGGATGATATTCTCTCCGAATACTTCTGTTTAATATTGTTAAATCAACACATATTCGAACATTTCCATCTTTTTTTTTCACCACCACTGCTGGTGAACACCAATCTGTAGGATTTTCTACCGGTGTTATCACATTCATGGCTTGCATTCTTTTTATTTCTTGTCTTGTTTTTTCTAGCAACGGTATTGGAATTCTACGTGGAAATGTGAGTGCGTAAGGTTTTGCATCACCAGACAATTTTATATGATAATCTCTTTTTAACTGTCCTAGTCCCCGAAACAGCTCAGGGAACTCCTGAACAGGATTAAAGCTGCCTATGCTCTGTACTGATTTTATGTTAGGACCAAGTCCGAAAACTTTGATTGCAGGTTTCCCCAATAAACAATTTTGAAGATCCTTTATGACGTAAATATCTTCTACACAGCAAAGTCCGTCATATTCGATGTTTTCAACTAATTTTCCAACTAGTTTCAGAGGTGTTCTATCGGGACCAAAAATTATCTTGTCAGTCTTCAAAAGACGAGCATCCTTCAGTACTTTTCGTACAATATCGCTAGGCATCACAGAAAAATCAGCACCACTGTCAATTTTGAATTTGATCGATTTTCCCAATATTTTGATAGGGACCACCCATTCATCACAATCTTGTTTATTTTCCACTAAGCCTATAGTTGTGAATTTCATTTACTCTTTTCGCAGGACATAAACAAACTTTTTCCCAGTGTCCTTTTTTTCTACATTTTCGACAGAGAGACTCCTTTGCTGGACAGAATTTTCTTTCGTGCTTCTGTTTTCCACACCATTTGCAATTTTCGGTTGTTTTGGTTTTATCTGACCCCTTATGAACCGATGTTTTCTGTTTCGAAAAGTAATCTGTTTTCTTGTATTTTTGTTTGTTGCCGGAAATTTCTTGCACGGATGATGGGTTTTCACGTGTCAAAAATTCTTGTTGTTTTTTGACGGATTCGGACAATCGAACTTTTTCTATTGCTTTGGTTAGTGTAAGTTCGGCGTCCAGTTGCAGTCTTTCGCTTAGATACTTGTCTCGAATCCCTACGACGATTCTATCTCGTACCAGTTCATCATGCAGCGGTCCATAATCACAATGTTCAGCTAGTGCATATAAATCTGTTATGAATTCATTTACAGACTCCCTATCTTTTTGGGTTCTCTGGTTGAATCGTGCTCGTTCGAAGATTGTATTTCGTTTTACAATAAAATGTTCTGTGAACCTCCTCACCACTAGCTCAAAATCAATTTTCTCTTCGTCTGATAAATCAAAAGATGTGTATATATCTTCGGCTTTGTCCCCCATAAAATATATTAACGCATTAACTTGTTCATCGCCCGACTGTTTATTTAGTCCAGAAGCGAAACGAAATCGTTCAAAACGCTGTTTCCATTTCAACCAAAGAATTGGTGCAGAAAATGAAAATGTTTCTGGAGGAGTTACATGATATGCAGGAGAGGTGGGGTGTTCTTTATTCGGCATGATTTCGTTTTCATTCCGCGATGCATCTGTCATTTTTAACAACTATGATTTTTGTTTTCAAGCACTGCACAAGGATTTAATTAATGTTCTTTCACTTACTTTACAGTCAAGATGTTTAATTATTCCAACGCTACAGTCTTAAATCACAGTCATTATTAAAGAACAGTCATCCAGTTCAAAAACGAAACCAGATCGTCACCACACACCGGCTGCCACCATGTTATGTTCGTCTACTAGTGATGAAGAAGCACAGAGACGGTTTCCATTAGCACGCTAGACTTTATTTAACATCTAAATAGCGGCCACAACACAATTAACATAAACACTGAACATAGATCTATATTAGGACATTATTAACATGCACTGATAATACGACGCCAAGCGTCTCGCGATCATCGTGTAGTTCTTCTACTCTCGTGAGCTCCGAGTACGGTTACAGTTAATCTCCTATAACACAGTTACAGTTAGTCCATTATTACACAGTTAAAGCAAGGCTTCACTAGATAGTGTCTTATACAGGCTGTTTCATTTATTCAAAAGCCATGGGATAAAAGCAGTGGTGATTGTCCAGCGACATTTATTCAATTTTATGGTAACTTATGGTACTTAAAATCGGATTATTTTACTTTTCAAGTACGAGTTAAAAATTGAGTATAAAAGTGTTACAGTTAGTTTTCAAAGACTCTTTTTCCTCCTCAAGAGTGTTTAGTAAGATATTTCAGGTAAAAAATCAATAAATACGAAACTCAATTTTCTTAAAATATTAAGTTTCAAAACAAAATTACATCTATCTAATATCTTTAGACGAGCAATTCTTGTATATATATATTTTGGATCTCGAAAACGGCTCTAACGATTTTGATAAAATTTTGTATTAAGATAAAGTTTTGGTTTTTGAGTTCATCTACATCGGCGTTTTTTCTGTAAAAACGCAAGTTTTCACAAAAAACCCCGTTTTTTGTGCCTTCATTAGAAGCTTGACGAGCTTTCTTTCGCCATTTTCTTTATGATTACTCTTATTGTTACTGTTTCATAGCAACCACGTTTTACTATAACAATGGATTTCATATTTAATCACATCAGCGTAAATCTAAATTTTTATGGTATTTGGCAAACGAGTTTTGGCAACACGTTAGAATTTTATTGTTTTTGAAATTTGAAAGAGATCGATCAAAAGAAAGTTAGAATCGGGTGTGGGCCGCGGTAGTCTGATCGGTAAGTCGTCGGACTCATAACCAGAGGGTCCCGGTCCGATCATATAGAGGAAGCCCAGCCGATCAAAGATCCACCGTCTTCATTAATGGTGGCTGGGGGACGTTAAAAATGTTCGTGGTCATAAAATCCTCCTAGTGAAACGATACCTCTGGGGGATGCTGGGCCAAGGGTTTGCTCGTCCCTTGGGCCTGGTTCAAAAATGAACAGGTCGCTCTTCAAGGCCCCATCCCGGTTAAACTACGAGTTGTGGTATGTACGGGGGGAACCTTGGAGTGTGAAGTCAAGTGAAAGTCAAAACCAACTGGAACCAAATGCGTACTGGAGAACATGGACTCTGCATCCATTCTCATCAACCCCTCCCGCGCTTTAGGCGCCAAATGAAATGAAATTGGATGTGATTTTACGGTGAGCATGGATTAAATAAGGTTGTGTGTTTTAAAACAAATTACGGCTGTTTTAAAAGCATAATTGCAACCAAAGGCTTTAAAATGCTTTTCAAGTTTATCTAAATAAGTACTTCGCATTTTAAAAAAATCACGAGTTTACAAACCTCTTTTTTTTTTTAACCGAGCGGGCTTGGTCCCCTGGTACTATTAGTTATGACAGGAATATTTCAATGTGATCCCTTTATTCAAAGACTGATAATAAGACACCTTTAAATCATATTCCAATTTATTTTGAATCATTTGAAAACTTAGATTATGAATTTTTTAAACCATCATTTTACAGATTCAAGTCTTTGGTACAGTGATAACAATACATTAGGAGAAAAATTAAGTAAATTTTTATAATTGCAAGAAAAAGTTATGACTATTTTGGAAAAGATTTTGGAATAAGTTATTTAATTAAGAAGTTATTTAATTAATCCCTAAGAAATCAGGTACAATTCTTAATATTTTTTAATATTCAGTAACAATTAATTAAGTCTTTATCACTTTCTAAAAATTAAAATTGTTCTTTCAACAGATAGTGTTTACACAAAATAAACCTTGTTAAACCAAAATAACCAGTTTTTTTTATTTAAAAAAAAAACCTTTTTCACCAACCATCATTTTTGCATAGCATGTTAGTGATCACATATCGTGAGCTGCCAATTTTGCTCAATTGATCTTTTTTCAGCTGATATAGGCAAATGCATCAAAAACTTAAAAACTTTAGATGTTTAATTGCATTACTTTATCAATTACAAATTCAGACCTCAAATTACAAATAAATTTGTGACTTGTTTCGCCTCCCTCTCCCTGAACCCATTTTCCTTAATATAATCAATGATAATATACTTTATGTATTTAGAGTTTCAATTTCACCAAATTGCCAGGAGTGGGCCTTGTATCTCTTCTCCTCCTATTCCTAAATTACCAAATATTGTTTAAAACTGTTTATAAAACTAAATTTTGAAAACTTCTTTATCCTCCTGTTTCTGAGTAATTATTAACTTATGATTGGGTTTACATTACTATTACTTAGATATATAGTAATGAATTCCTTATAAACTAGAAGATGGAATTTACTCTATCTATGTACATATCTGTTGAAGACTTCACAATATGGGGCTCCCCGGGAAAGCTATCTATGTACAGTTGAACCCGCTTAATGGAATATCCATTTCGCCACGAAAACATATTCTAATAAGCAGGATATTCCATTATCCGGGATGAAAATAATGCATTTCGATAGTTTGGTACATTGAAAATGTATTACATTAAGCGGGATATTCCTTTGAGCGATATTCTAATAAGCGGGCTCGACTGTACATGTTCCTGAAGAAATTAAGTGAACAGATGAAATAGCCTCCCCATTCCCCCCGTGTTATAAGTAGGAATCAAAATCTAGGTGTTATGTGATGCCTGGTGTAAGTTGCTAGGCATCCAACAAAAGAACATGGGTGTCATTTTTGACAAAAACAAATATATAGTATGTATCTTAATATTTAAAAAGCAAAGTTAAACAGAAATGCTACACTCTCTATAGCATATTTAAAAAACCTGTTAGTACATGTTTAAACAATGGCTAAAAGCACTAACAACAGAGAAACTTATTAAATTATCAGTTAAAGTATGAATTGGAATTCCATCGAACAGAATAAAAACATTCTTGTTGTTCAAAGAAAATTTGCTTGCATTAAGAGGAAACTAGAAATATCTTGGAATGAAAAGGTCGAAGTAGAATTAAACAGAAATATCCCTTTCATTTACTTTTGATCATGTAGTTAATTTTTAATGTAAATTTTTTGTGTTGATCCTTTTTTATATATTTTGAAAGAATATAGGGTACCCTACCCATTCTTTAAAAAAACAGCAAGAAATATTGGAAGTTAACTAAGATTTGTTACCACTTTTTATATCTTGTTTTCTCTAGCCTTTATGTATGTGTTAATTTCTTTCTTGTCTTGTAGGTGGTAAATTCTCCATGATATTATGAACTGAAAAACAATGTGTGATGAAGATAGTGATCTAAGGAAGATTTCCGAAGGTTTAATCAACTATCAAGCAATACCTGATGCAGATAAGGAGATGGCCAACGCTGCTTTGCAAGAATTTGAACAAGGTGAATTTGAAAAATGCCTTACTACTTTAAAAAAGTTAATACCTAAAAGGCCTCAAGATTCAAAAGTTTTGCATAACACTTATGTAACTGAATATTACCTTTCAAAGTGTAAAAATACTGATTTGTTAAAAAAGCGACTGCAAGACATTTGCAAAAAAGCACACATAGACATTCAAGACATAGAAGTGCTTGACGATGTTGATAATTGTGTTGTCTTATATAATCAGGCAGTTCTGTTGTTTCACTTGCATCAGTTTCATGCTGCTATCTCTATTTTGGACAAAGTTTTCCAGTTTATTGAACCCTTAGATGAAACATTAGGTAAAAACATATGTTTTCTGTTGTTAGAGTTATATCTTTGTGTGTATCGCCCCAAAAAGGCTCTTTGTTTAGTGGGATATATGGAGGCCCTGCTTTTTTCAGGGGCTAAAAGCTGTGGGAAGTCGAATCAGAAGGAAAAAGAAAGTCAAAAAGAAGAAAATAATGATAATGGCATGGTTGAAATATTTAAGCGTAGGTTGCAGCTGTGCAAAGCTAGATGTTATGCTATGATCAAAACTTCTAAGGCTTGCAAAAGGGAAATTAAAAATCTTATGTCTTCTGGGTCTGGTGTTCAAAATATTCCTGCATTCTATTTGAAAAGTCAACTGGAATACCAGAGAGGTAACTATCGTAAAGCTTTAAAGCTCTTGCATTCTGTTACTTTGCCTGAGGACATCTCAAAGTATTTTAAGGAAACTGGTGATTGTCTACCTGCCATATTTTACAACAATGTTGGTTGTATTCATTTTTACATGGGCAAGCCAAATTTAGGTAGTTTCTACATTAATAAAGCTATTCAAGAACTAAATAATCATTTAAATTCAGTTACAGATGTTTCTGATAGTAAATTAAATGTGCGTCCTCTACATCTTATGAGCATTTCAACATATCACCAACTTTTATATAATTTAGGCATGCAGTATCTTCAGGCTCAGAAATTTCAACTGGCTTTCTCTTGCTTCATTGAAGTTGTTCGCTCCTTCCATTCAAACCCACGTTTATGGTTGCGCATAGCGGAGTGTTGCATTGCTATTCATAAACCTGATAATACAGAGCAGTTCACAGAGTTAAAGAATAGACATTTCTTGAAAGATATTGTTGGATCAGGGCCTCATCGAAAAATCATCTTGAATTCTTCATCTGAAAAGACGCCACCTGAGGATTCAAAGAGTAGCGGAACATTTGGAGAGACTCCAAGCTTGCATTTGGCTATGCTGTGTTTGAAAAATGCTTTGTTTCGTGTCCCTGAAAATAATTCTTCTGCTAATAGCACTGAAGCAATTAGCAATCTCCAAGGAGCATCCGATGATAATGATACTTCAAATCATGAGGACAGCTCATTACCTACCTTGCCATCTAATTTTATTCAAGGTGCTGAGATTGTAAGTTTGAGAAATTCAATTCTAATCGCTAGTTCTTACGTAGCCCTTAGCTTAGGGGATGTCACTTTAGCCCATGAGTATGCCAAAACTGTGTTGTCGCAACCTAGAATTTCTGCCACACATACATTTTTAGCCCATTTGTATGCTGGAGAAGCACTTTTAATTATGGATAGAATAACTGAAGCTGTTGAACATCTTAGTTTTCAGCATACAAATGATATAGAATTAGCTTTCCCAGTTACTTCTTCAGAAAATTCCTTGAAACATCAGTTAAGGTTTGATTCAAAAGTGAATGAAAAAAATGATGATGGTAGCAGACCTGTTGGCAATATTCCAAATTGGTTTCCAAACACCATATCTACAGCTAAGTTTATATCACAGTATAATTTAGCAGTGGCATATGCAGTGAGAGAAGAGTGGTCTAAGGCACTGGAATGTTTAGTGCAAATCAATCCAAGCAGTGCTGTCACACCACAGACACTTTCACTTCTCTTTTACATTCAGATGCACCAGGGTGTAGCAGATGATACTAAATCTTTTATAAAGCAATGTAATATACCTGGTAATGTCAAAGATGGAAAGTAAAAATTAATATGCATCAATAATGGGAAAAATAATTTCATAAACATAAAAAAATAATATTAATAAGGAATCATTGTTTGTTCAATTATTTTAAATTTAGTGTATCAAAATAGTTTAAATGATATTTTTTGATATTCAATCCTCAAAATTTGTTATGATTTTTACTATCATTCATTTGCTCTGTTTGTTTTCAGTTGTGGGATAATGTATTCATTAAGCTCTACTTTTAGTTAATTATTTTTATACTTCAGTGAAATAAATTTTTTTTCACTTGCAGTTATATGTATCAATCTCTTTTTTTCCATTTTAATGAAGTTTCATAAATTATTAGGAAATTATAGCATAACTCTTTGACGTAAAAATTTGAACCATGACCAAGAAAGAGTTATTCGGATTAAATGAAATTTTATGTTTATGAGGACAACATAGAAAGAAGAAAGTGATTACAAAATGATCATTTATTACATTAAAAATCTAGAATAAAAGTTTTAGGACCCTATAGACAGGCCCATTATTTAGGGGGCGGGGGGGGGGGGGTCAATTGTCCCCCACTGACTTTGTAAGTGGGCGTGGTTTTTGTTGTTTTCTTGTGAAATTGTATTGTGTTTCTACACTTTGCCCCTCCCCCCCCCCATAACAACTTGAAATGACAGGCCTGCCTGTAGGCCAACCTTTGGAATGAATGCACAAGGCAATACTGGCAAGAATAGAGGCTCAAAAGCATTGTATGATGTCCTATGTCATCTCCTTCAACATTTACTGGTACCAAATTGGTCATAGATTTTCAGTTCTAGAATATACATACTTACAAAAATTTATGGATAAAGTGTAAACATACAGCTGTTTTTTGCTTGTCTTTTACTTATGGCTCATTCCACGTCAAATCGCCTAATTTAAATAGTCGGCCGTGCCGTCATGTCTCGGATTATGTTCAATATTTTTTTACAGATAGATACCTATGAGATAAACTCAAATTAATTTTTTTAGATTTTTTGAATAAAAATTAAGGGTTGTAGAATTTTTTGAAATTTTGATTTTTTTAGAATTTTTGCTTTTTTATTTTTGGTATGCATTTTGAAAAAGCTCTATAACTTCCTCATTTTTCATTCAATTAAGCCAGTTTAAGTATCATTTTAAAGCTAATTATTTTCTCCTTCAATATTAGTGACAAAAATGAGATTGTGAAGAATAGAATTTTGCCAATGGTCGTCTGAAGTCAGATTTTGTGTTTTTTTGATTGGTATGTTCAATAGGTCATATCTCTGGAGTACCAACTAAGAACTGCCCAATTTTTTTTTCAGTGATTGCAACATCATATACTTTTTGTGTATAAAAAATTACGAGGGTGTTTTTTGTTGTTTTGGAATAAAAAATTCAAGTGTGTTTTTTCAGTTGGTATGATCAATAGGTCATATCTCCGGACTATCAACTAAGAACTGCACGCCACTTTTTTTCTGTTATGACAACATCATACCCTTTTTATGTATAAAAAATTGGGAGGGTGCTTTTTGTAGTTTTTGAATAAAAAAATCAAACGTGTTTTTTCAGTTGGTATGATCGATAGGTCATATCTCCGGAAAACCAGTTAACAACTGCGCCATTTTTTTCTCCATAATGAAAACATCATGATGTTTTTATGATCGAGAAATTAGAACGAAGTTTTTTTGTTACTTTGAAATAAAAATATAACATGTTTTTTTTCAAAAAACTTTACTTTAAAATCAACTTTTGAAACTTAAATTTGAGATTCACTCAGCATCACACGTCACAAGCAGGTGAAAATGTATCATATTTATTACATTCAAATACTTGATGGTAGCTTTATATTGTTCTATTGCTTGCATGCTTTGGTAGTGAAAAGTCGCTGCAGAATTATTTTACTCTTCAGTAATTATTTGCTAGCCACTCCATCAACCGATAGGAATCACGATAAAGTAAACTGAAATGTCTTTAAATATACTTTCATTCATAGTTTGACAAAGAAAGACTCGCGAGCTCTTGGTGGTTGGAAAAAATTTATATTTGGTTTCCATTATTCTGAAATCTACGTAACATTTTATAATTTGTTATCAAATGAAAGCATAAAAAATTCATGAATAACAATCTTTATTTCTACGATGTTCCGACAGTGGCAACAAAAGGTTTTTCAAACACAGAAACCTTCTTCACTTTACCCTTATATACCCTGCGTGTCTAATGACTTGAAGAAGTAATTCTCTCTGCTGCCTACTATTATTAAGGCTCTTTCATATCTTTGCTTTAAAAAATCTTCATTTGCAACCACTTCCACTGCTGTAACGAAAAACATCTGTATCCCCTTTATGTTTTGAGAGGCAAATTGAAATAGATCATGTGCATTTAAAATCTGTCCTTCGAGAGTTCTTTGAAGACTTGCTCTTATTGCAAGCCGTTTTATTGTGCCCCCTACTCCATCGCATGCATTCTTGCCATGACTCGTGGCAAAGAAATGCCATTCAGCTGCCATGTCGTGGTCTTCCTTGTGATAGCATAGTTTTTTTTTATTATTATTTTACGGAGTTTTTAAACTTGTCGAAAACTTGATTTTCAAAGAAATTTGTTTCAAAAATTCAATATATTTTTTAAATTTCAGAACAACAAAAATCAACCTTCTAATATCTTGATCATAAAAAACATTATGATGTTTTCATTATAGAAAAAAAATTGGCGCAGTTGTTAACTGGTAATCCCTAGATATGACCTATTGATCATACCAACTGAAAAAACACGTTTGATTTTTTTATTCCAAAACTACAAAAAGCACCCTCCCAATTTTTTATACATAAAAAGAGTATGATGTTGTCAGAACAGAAAAAAAGTGGCGTGCAGTTCTTAGTTGGTAGTCCGGAGATATGACCTATTGATCATACCAACTGAAAAAACACGCTTGAATTTTTTATTCCAAAACAACGAAAAACACCCTCCTAATTTTTTATACATAAAAAGTATATGATGTTGTCATTACTGAAAAAAAAAATTGGGCAGTTCTGAGTTGGTACTCCGGAGATATAACCTATTGAACATACCAATTGAAAAAGCACAAAATCTGACTTCAGATGACCATTGGCAAAATTCTATTTTTCACAATCTCATTTTTGTCCCTAATATTGAAGGAGAAAATAATTTGCTTTAAAATGATAACGTAAACTGGCTTAATTGAATGAAAAATGAGGAAGTTATAGAGCTTTTTCAAAATGCATACCAAAAATAAAAAAGCAAAAATTCTGAAAAAATCAAAATTTCAAAAAATTCTACAACCCTAAATTTTTATTCAAAAAATCTAAAAAAAATAATTTGAGTTTATCTCATAGGTATCTATCCGTAAAAAAATATTGAACAAAATCCGAGACATGACGGCACGTAGATTTAGGTGATTTGACGTGGAATGACCCTTATTTCAAAATCCACTTGCATCTGCTTCTATGAAACTCGTTCCTTTTTGTGTGCTATGTTTACTCCTTGCAGGGCCGAATTTAGCTCTATGTCGCCCCTAGGCAGATTTGACCTCTACCTTTTTACCCCCCCCCCCCCAAAGAAGAAGTAAAATTTCTCGACTCAAAAATGGCAACTGAAGCCTCCAAAAAGTAAAGTAATACTCATAAAATTCAACTTTTCTATCTTCTGAAGAAATGATGACGTTTCATATTATTTAATTTTGTACATTTTTTTACTGTACCCGTACGCTTTCTACTGTTTGAGGGTTGGAAACTATTCACATGACTCCAATTTAAATAATATTTACAATCCTTCACGAAGCATTTACTGTGGAACTATAAAAATTTAAACCACTTTATTTTCAAGAATTGCAAAAACGTAAACTTGTTAAGACACATTTTTAAAAGTTAAAAGTTCTACTCAAACATTAAAAAACTACATGTGCCTTTAACTGGTGGTGACTCAACCTCTTCCTCTCTTTGTCTCCTGGTTGTATCTTTGTTGACCTTTAGGCCCGTCCCTCCTCTCACTTCTTTCACTCATTTGCACACACTTTTAGGTCACCACAGTATATATAGTTACACATATCAATAACAAATTATTATAATTTTCTCTCAGACATATATAGTTTTATAAAACTTGTTCCGTTTCATTGTCTGAAGTCTTAAAACGGTTCCTTATAATGAAAACACAACTGAACTATTAAAATTTTGAAAAAAATTTTGATGGCGCAACTTGCACCTTAATCCTCCCCTCCTCCGTCCCTTGTGGGCACCCCTGACAGCAAGCTAAATGTGTAAAATAAATAAATGTGAATAAAATGCTTCTGAAAATATTTTACTGAATTTTGACTTGACATGGACCAGTGGTAAACGGATCAACACTAACTTCTGTTAAGGTTTATATTGCGGTATATTAGGTCTATATTTGCAATCTATTCCCCAAGTAGTTCGGGAATTAATTTTGTTTTTTTAATTTTACTGTTTATCGCATGTCCCATGCAGGGAAGAGGGGGATAAAATTTGAGGCGGAGAAGTCCTGTACCGGTATAACTATTAGTTATATTTTTTGAGATTATTATAGTTTTCTTATGTTTAGATCTGATTTTATGGGTCACTAAGCCATCTACCATTCAATGATTTGTGAAATATAATTTAAAAATTTAACTCAAATCTGGAGCAAACAGATAATAAAAATATTTTATTTCCAATGTTAATATTATTAAAAATAAATACATCATTCACTTATAAAATACCTGTACAACACTTGAAATGATAAATGAATTTTTGAAACATATTGCAGGTTGTACAAATGAACTACATTATACAAATGAGAACTATAGCTGAACAGGCAATAAAGATGTTTTTCCTCAAAAAAAAAAAAAAAAGAAACTTCATATGTTAGTCAAAATCAGCATCCTAACAAAAATGAATGAAAACATTTGTAGTGAAGCATAAATAAATACAAAACGAATGTGAACTCTATACTTCATAAGAGCTAACATGAGACTTATGATACCTAATGCGGGTAACATCTACACTGTAAAAAATGAATGTTGTTTTTTCAGTATAATACAGCTTATTTTATAGTAATAAACTGTAAAAATTGTTAATTTTACAGTAATAAATGGTAAAACTTCTAATTTTACAATACTAAACTAAAAGTGCTAATTTTACAGCAATAAACTAAAATTGCTAGATTTACAATTCATTATCGTGCATTTTACAGTTTTAAACTGGAACCTCGGCTGACAGTATTATACTGCTGTTTTTACTGTATAACATATAGCTAAATTTTACGGCATTAAACTAGAATTCCTAATTTTACAGTAATAAACTAAAACTAGCACTTTTACAGTTTATTACTGTGCATTTTAGTTTTAATTTGGAGCCTCGGCTGCCAGTATTATACTGTAAAAACAACAGTTCATTTTTTGCTGTGTATTGAGTCATGAGAAGTCATCCAGTTCCTGTTGTAATTCTGACCTCATATATTAACACAGCAACCAATATTGAGAAATTTCTTTCATCGTAGACTTTACTTTTAGAGCTTGACCAGTATTTGAAATTAAGAGTCCAAGATTAGTATTCTATTAACTACACTGTATGGGAACGAAGTCAACTTGTATGAGTTGATTATTAAAATTAAAACATATTCAAATTTTATAAATTTATTTGCAATTTTTAATGCTTTGATAAAGATATGATTTAAATAAATTATGACGAGCCATTTCAAAACGCTTGCTTTTTCCATTGGCTAATTACATATCGGTTAATGCAGTTTGTGATGCTTTAATTAATTATTTAAAAAATAAGCAATAATTACACTGGAAAATGAAATTCCATATTTTTATAATGTTTCAAGTTTATAGTTTGATTGTTTTTAGGAACAAAGCACAACAACACAGTAATAAATAGCAATACTCGTAAACAAAAATATAAACCTAATATAAATCAAAGTTAAATTATTACCTAAAAACATTTTAAGAGAATCATATCCTTACAACTTGTTTCTACAGCATTTGTGATGTTTTCTATGGAACAGATTTGACTTAAAATTAGTTGTATGGATGTTTCAAATTCTAATTCGTGATAGTCGTTTGAAAATCGTTTCCTGCTTTTGCACTTTTATTGTATGTACGATTTGCATTTACTTTTGCAGTGCTGTACATCCAAAAGTTGAAACTACAATTGTATTTCACAAATCAGTGGACAAAGTTTTTCTTTTCTCTTTCTTTTGTTTTGACAAAATTATGAGTTCATTTAGGGCTTCATATAGCTACACAACTACTTTTGTGTTGCAAGTATTTGTGTGTTCTTCCGGATTGGTGTTTCCATTGAAGCAATGGCGTAGGCGAGAAAATTTTCAGGGGGGGGGGGGTCATTGAAAAATTTTCGAAATAAAAAGTCAAAACCGGATTTTATTCAATTACATGTTTGTTCATGCACATAATTTTCTTGCTTCATGAGGGTGTTATGACCCCCTATCCCCCCTTTGCTACACCAATGCATTGAAGTTCTAAGCATTCACTGAAAGTAGTGATTTAGGACCAGCCCAAGTTCGCGAATCTTTTCTATGAAAGATCTAGACGTAGCAAATTACTAAGTGAATATGAAAATTCTCCTAAACCCGAAAAGTGTCACTCCAGATGAGTAATTAGAACAGGCTCTCCATCCTTGTCTATAGTGAGTGTAGATCGCTGTGTGTCTTCTTCAACAGGAGAACTAGAAGAAGGACTAGTGAGGGTGTATGCAGAAGGAGAGCGGGAATTCAGCTCATGATACTCATGATTCTGTAAATGAAATTAAGAAAAAAAGGTTTATTATGTTATTAGCTCTCAATTATTATAATATATATTCAAAATTAATTTTGCTGACATATTCTGCTGTAGGAAGGTAAAGGGTAGTTAGTATCTGCAGAGATGAGTTAATCAGATATTTGAAAATCTGGCAATGGCATTTTGGATCCGTCAAGTTTTTTCGTGTACAGTTGCAACAAAGAAAAATCGGATGGTGCAATGCCAGGTGAGTATTATGAGTGAAGCATTCGGATTTCCTTTTTTTCCGATTGTTAAAACACTTTCTATTGCACAAAAACTTGAAAAATTGCCTTGCATCCAAGATGTCATTTCAAGATACACTCTATAATAATAAAATCGGTACACCAAGAACCAGTTGCCCGATTAAAAGTGTGTTGATTTTTTTGGTATAGAGTGTATTTTGCTCCAAAAATCTTTTTTTTTTTTTAATTCATCCCATTCGACTTAAAATTTACTACTAGATGAAAAAAGCCCCCTTATAACAATAATTACCGTCGTTGATTTTAAATAAAACTTTTCACAATTGAGTTGCTTGCAAACACGAAATTGCTTTCCGATTCCACTAATATTTCAGTCAAGTAACAGCAAAAAGCAATCGTGATTACTCAAATAAAACTAGAACCGTTCTTACGTCAAGTTGGACATCCAGCGTTTGACCCGTCGAGCAGCCATCCAGTGTGGCATATTCATTTGTGGGTTGGTTGTGGAAGGTGGCCAGACGAGTGCTCTTCCTCAGGGTTGCGTACACAGCGTCTGTCTCCACTTCGGCAGCAGTGACCTGCTGCCGTTGGTGTTCTGCGCCACCGTGATCTGGTACAACACTCATGCTCAATTCCTAAGTTGAAGCAAATAAGAATAGAATGAATGACTTAAAAGTACAGCCTGCTCTTGATGTATTTTGCAGATTGTTGTAAATTTTAATGGAGCATTATTTTCAGAGCAATAAATTGCCGACCCTAAGCACGAGCTAAGGCAGAAACATGCAACAGACCGCCTACTGGGTTATTCCATCCATGAACTGCAGTTTTTTTTTTTTTGGCTCTCTTCGTTTTTTTTTCTAGGGTTTCTACCCCCCAGCTCCGTTTCCTATTCCAAGCTGATGAGTGCTAAAAAGCACGAAACTGCAATCCATGGATGGAATAACCGAGTTGGCGGTGTATTGCATTATTTTTAGTTATTATAAAGAATTGACGCTTTACTTCGATTTTTCAAGGTTAGCTAGTAGTTTTATGCATAGCTTTTGAATATGATTTATAGTAAGCCTGTACTAAAATAATAATAAATTCGCCGATTTAAAAGAGAATGAAGTGATGACTTACTTTTGTAGCTTTATGAATTGTTAAGGAAATAACAACAACAAAAAGTATTTTTAGGAAATATTATTCATGCTAAATTACGGTGCTAAGATAAAGATGTTCCTTTTAGGTTTTAATGGAATAGAACAACTGTGGTTTAAAATCTTACAATGTATTTCTATTTTTTTTAAAGAAATTTGTATCAAAATTAACCTGTGAAAAAAAAAAAAGTCAATCAAAAGCGATAAAACTCATAGCAGGATCGAGCCTACGAACTTCGCGTTTCTAGCGCAACACTCCATCCAATCACGCCACTGCATCTTAGCTTACGGATGCTATTCATTAAAGTAATGCACAATTTAAAAAAAAACTATGATTTTTGGCATTAAAAAAATCAGACAGTGGGTCTATTGATTGTCAACAACCGGCAGGATAAGCTTTAAAATGAGAGGCAAATCGTGGAATTTGATAGAGAAATTAAGAAGGCCTCGTGTGGTAACAGAAAAAATAGGCTAGAGAGATAATATATGATTTTTTCATATTGGCTAAAATTCTAAAAGATATTCTATTTACAATACAACGAAACAAATCAAAGTGTTTATTGTTTTTGCCGTTTAAATTTTAATATTCGTGTAATTCTAGAAATTACCAGCAATTTCTTTTTCTTCTCTACTCTCAACTAATAATAAAGCTGAAGGTGGGTCTGTCTGTCCTTCTTTCTTTCCTTCCTTCTTTCTGTCTGTCTGTCACGCGCGTAGCGCCAAAACCGTTCGGTCGATTTTCACGTCACTTGGCACAAAATTAGTTTGTAGCATGTAGTTTTGCACCTCGAAGCGATTTTTCGAAAATTGCATTTCGTTCTTTTTCTATTCGAATTCTTAGCGGAAATTCGATAAAATAGGGAAGAAATATTTCATACACATTTTCAAGTCTTATGTCATTCGAAAGCTTGAAATTTTCTACACAAAATGAAGTTTTTTCGAAGTTTCTACGATCATCAGGAGAGCTGTAACAATTGTTTTTAGAATCCCGGAATTCAAGGCTTACCTTCAGTAAAGCAAGCCAAACGATTCTAAAATGGTTCAGCTCGAGAATAAAATTTGTTTGAAAAGAGAGATGAAATGAATTATTTTATCAACGGAAATCAACTTTTCATGTTGTTACCATGGTTACGTGTGCATACCTATTTTTGTTTCGTTCTTTTTCCAGCGTTGCCAGACGTAGTATTTTTGATACTACGGAAAAAAAAATTTCGGCCCGAATAAGGAGCGTAGTATTTTTCCGGCAACCCTGTCTCCAATATACTAATGACTTAATTAAAAGATTTGGCGGATTTTTTTTTTTCATTTTCATAGATTTCGCATTTCAGCAACATTGATTTTGGCAACGTTTGGAAACAGTAGTATTTTGTAATATTTTTTTTTTAGAGGAGGCGTAGTATTTTTTTTGTTTCAATTCTCTGGCAACCATGTCTTCTTCCCGGAGAAAATGCTTTGGGGACTTGGCGCGTTTTTGCGTATCTCGCGGAATTGAAAGCTCCGAGAGAAACTACGCAAAGTAGCCAGGATTACCACGCTTGGCGCGCCTATCGGCCCATTTAGCGAGAAAAGAGTACATAAAGTACAGATTAACAAAATATCGTATTAATTGCGTTATTGCATCGTTCTTTTTAAAGTGTTTCATTTCGGAAAATGTATTGTTTTGTTTTTTAAGCTAGGAAAGAAAACTTTCTTCTTCTTTTAAACTTTGGTAAGATTTCTGTTGGTTTCTGTGAGCAACAAAATTGTTCTTATTTTCTCTTTTAGCTTATTTTTGTGCATCTACCCTTGGGGTTGCATTCGAATGTTCCAAGGGGGTGTTTTACCCCTTTTATGTAGCAAATCAGTGTTCATTTCAATGCAGACAAAAGTGATATGAATTGGCGCGACCACTTGGCAATATATCGCCAAGCTTTTGGTCGTCAAGTATTTGTCGCCAATTTGGCGACATATCTCCAAGTTGGCGAAAAAAATGTTTTCTTTTTTTTATTTGGACTCAATTTGGCGCTATTGGCGATATTTTGCGAAAAATCCACTGAATGATGAATCGGCGATATTTAGGAGATTAATCATTGTAAAACATTTTTTTTTTTTGCATTGTTTCGTGGCAAACTAGGGATATAAATGTTTGAACTGTTATCTTGCTCACTCCAAGCACTATTTTAGCACTTAAGGCATCTACCAAGAAATTTACACGTAAAATTAAGTAGCGTGGGGTCCATACCAGATTTTTATATCATACTTTGAAGGAATTATAGTTGAATTACAACTAAAATAGAGCATTTTTTCTGCTATATCAATTATTTTACAAATGAACTTTAAATTTTATACCACGGGCAAAGCCGTGCGGGTACCGCTAGTTTAAACTAAAGTTTTAATGTTTGGTAGTAAGTGCAAATTGGGACGCAGGAAGCTTAAATTTAGCAGTTGCATTTCAGCTTGATTCCTATTATGTGAAAATGAGAAACGCAAAGAATTTAATGTAAGGAAAAATAATTGTAGGTATCTAAAATTGAAGAATTTCATATTTAAAAGTCTTCAAAATTTGGAATAGACAATAAGTAATGAGAATGAATTACCTGTTCTTCATACAGTTTGAGTTTCCTGAAAGAAATTTTAAAATATGTTAATTTTTTTTTTCAATATCTTGTTTCAATTATCATTTTTTTTCAGGTTAAATAATTGCAAAGCTGTTTTGAAGGAAATTATTATCTTAAAACAAAATGTAACTAGTTTCCCCAAATAATAAAACATTTTTGCAAAAGTATATAGCACTTTCGCTATGAATCTGCTTCTAGAATTTCGTTCGGTAATTTTCATCATATAGGGTATACCGACCAGTGAATGAACAGCTCGTATTTTTCCTAAAAAATAAGATTTTGAAGCATTTTTCTTAGATGAATTAGCAGAACTAACTCCTTTCTACACATTTACCGAAAGAAAATGACTAGAAAATGCTGCATTTGTTCCCTGGTAGAGGTGTGTCTGTGTATTTTTTTTTTCGTTTTATTAAACCCACCATAAAACCTGATCCAGAACCATAAAAGCTCTCCCAACCTTTTTTTTTTTTAAATATCATCTGAAGTGTTTTTACTGTCATGTGGCAAATGCTACTATTTTTTCTGACGCTATGAATTTTTGAAATTGAAAATTTGCTTAAGTGTTCATTCACTGGTCTGTCTACCCTAGTTTTGTTTTTCACACCTACCAAAATATTCTTTATAAATTTGAAACAAGAGCTGTAATTTTTATTCATGTTTATCTAAATAGTCTGTGCAAAGATAAGCATTTACAATAATTTTTTTTTGTTTTTAAAAACAGGCGGATTTAAGTAATAAAATTTGAATTGCGATTTTCAGAGCATCAGACGTTCGTTATGATTTGTGATCACATAACTGTCATTCTTACTAACTGAGTGAATCAACATCATTCTTAAAAAGTGAAAAAACCCGGATAACTGCTCTTCAAACGGCAGAAATAAAACCCTTTACAGTTTTTCATCGTTTATTCAGCTTTCGATTAAAACCTACTCCAATGATGTGCAGGCTCGCGTTTAAAAGTTTTTCGTTGAAAGTTCTTTACATTAGTGCAACAAAATCTTCACCTGACTTTAATGCTGCATTTAAAAGTAGTTGTGAATTTTGCTTTCTCCTTTGAAAAGTTATTTATTGAGCGGAAAGTTAAATCGAAGATAGACGTATATAGCATACTAGGGTTATTACTCTTGCTATAAGTACAAGATTGAACATGCTTTTGATGCAAAACAGTTACATAATGCATTAGTTTTAATGTTTAAATGTAAAGTTGGAGAAAAGCATATACTCACTGCTCAGTCCAGAGAGGATTTTCCCTGAAATAGAGAAAAAATATTAAGCATTTTTGCTCTCATGATCGAAGCAAAATAACGCAATTAACACAAGAAAAAGTTAAATTGATATAAGTTATTTGATTTGTTATGTATAGGAATTTCTCTCTTTTTTTTCTTTTGCTTGAATGAAAGCTAATAAAATCTCAGTGTAATTGATGGGATTTTACATTTAAAAATTAGTAATTTTGCAGACTTCAATCCTTTACAAAATGGCTGAAATTATATATATTGATGTTTATTGGTATTTTACTACACGTATTTTATCTTAAACTAGAGGCATTGCAATGTAGGAATGAATTCGGGTCAAAACTCATCAGAGCTCTTGGTTTTAGGTCACAATGCCAAACTAAGTATAGTTGAAAGCTGACAGACGAAGGAAGTAGCAGAAAAATTCGAAGTTTTGTGAAAAACCCATTTTGCAAGGGTTCATCTACATACGACTTTAATTAGTAGATATATTAATTAAAATATATTTAAATATTTTTTCGCTTTTAAGATTCTTTCAGCCAATTCGGTCTCCAAAGACGAGACTGTGCAAAATGGGTTTTCGGCGGGTTGGCGAGCGAGGCAAGCAGGAGGCAGAGCCTGCTAGAATTAAATATTAAATTACATTTCGAATGCTAAAAATTTAAATCTGCATATTGTTATAACTTGTTCATTATGTCTGCTTTAATAATACGCTAGAATGTTAGTTGACAAGCTCGCATTTACAGAAAGTTAAAAGGATTGTACAGAAAATTTTATGTTTAAGTTTGTTTTGCGTGTGTTTTTGTTTTTCTCATTCGAAAGAAAAAAAATCTTTAAAAATGTAATCAAAACTAGTTTAAAAACTGTATATAAAAATTAAATATTATCAAGGTTCACGCAACAGCTGTCAAAACGTAAGTTAGATCCTAATTATTGCTCCATGTAACTATGATTTAACTTGAGCGTCAAAAGAGTTTAAAAAATATTTAAAAATTGAATAAATACTCACGTTGTATTGCAGTTGTCCGTCTCATCTCGAGGAACTAAGGAAAAAGAATAATTTTAGGAAATGATATCAATTTCAGAAAAATGAATATTTAAAAAGATTGTTATATTTCACAATGGCTTTTAGGTACTTGATGACATTAACCCATTAATGCCTGACATTTTTTTTCCAAAGATATTTTGTATACTGGTTACAAACAGTGTTTAATGGACGGGAAAAATAATAAAAAAATATTATGTAAAAAATAATTGTTTTATTAAAGAAAGAAAAATCGTCCCTTAAAAGTTGCTATAGATCCCAGAGGGTACATACTTGTTTTACTAAAAAAAATTTCTGCCTACGATGTAATATTCAAAAAGACATTTTATAAGAAGAAATAAAATCAGCAATTAACATAAACTGGGAAGCTGGGAATAATTTTGAAAACTTAGCTTTTTTTCGTGAGATTGTGAACGATGTCATTTTTGATAAAGATCATATTAAAACTGCTACGGAACACACTTTACAATGGTTATGCGCTGCAATCTGTTAATAACGAATCGAAACAATACCAAGGTACTAACTGAACACTATTATTTGGTTGAAATGTTCATTTTGGGGAAATTCAGACCCTTTTTTGGACCGTCCCTAAAAAGGGACGCTAGGCATTAATGGGTTAAACAAAATGTTTTCAAATTTTGAGCAATTTTTTTCTTAAAGCAAAGAATATTTATTTGAGTTCGGAGAGATTAGAAGATACAGTTTTTTATCTACCTCATTTCGAACCCTTTTTTTTTTGAAATAGAAAATGTTTATCTGAGTTCTGAAACATTAGAAGATTGGGAATACTGTTTCCCTGAATGTGTACTATCTCAAATGCAATATTAGAGTAGAAAAGAAAGAGGGGGGGGGGGGTGGAGGGAGAACTAAGTGCTTCATATAAAATTGGAGGAGTTGAAATTTACTCTGAACTAAATTCATGCTAAATGAGAAAAATCAAGCTGGGAACCCTGATCCAAAAAGTCCATAGCACTTACCAAGATATATTCATTCCTGTTGTTATAGACTACATAAATAATAGACATTGCTCATAATACAGCCCGTTCCTTACGTAGGGAAAGCAGTGCAAGTGCATAGGGCAATTACATTTATGCGTAATAAATAAAAATGTACAGAGGATAAAAATAGCAACTGATTCACGAGTTTACAAAAAAAAAAAAAAAAAAAAATCCAGTTTTTTGATCTGCTTCGTGAGTCTCAAAATATAACAATCAGGGCCATTCTTGCACCGATCGAGCTTCTTCCCCTGTCGTTACCGGCCAGTCACGTGGACGAAGTCGCAACCCATTCACCAGTAAACGATCAAATTCCTCAAGTGACAATTACAACGTAGTGGACGTTTGTATCAGTAAGCTCAAAAATATTACTAATGTGACAGATCAAATTTGTAATTAATAATGATAAACAGTTCCTATTTTAGTAGGAATCAGCCGAGACGTTATTTCAAACAATTCTGAAATAAAACTACAGACTTAAAATTTGACCCTTTTTTTCAGCACTTACTTAATACGTTTTTCTTAGTTAATGTTTCATGAATCTTTACTGAGTACCTGAAAGAGAGCATACGTGGACAATTATAATATACACATTAAAGTTTTAAATGCAACTATAGATAAATATTCTACATAAGCTAATCCAAAAGTACAGAAAAGCATTTAATACCATTTTTTTAAGCAGAGACAGCAGACGATCATTGTAATAATGCCAACGAAAATGATCACTAGCAGAGTAATGAGTGCTGCCATCGCCAAATCAAACTCTTCGTCTAAAAGATTCACATAAGCTGGCTGTGAAACGAAATATAAATATTCAGTATATTATTTAAAATGGTTTATAATGTTAAGATACAAATATTTTTATACGTATTTAAATGTCAAACAGTACAAACATTTCGTTAGATACCTCATTAATCCATTGATAAATAATAAATGAATTTTTAAAACAGTAAAATTTTAGATCAATAAAAACATTCACTAGACATTTACATAATAAATTTGATGTGTGGCAGAAGTTTCTTCAGGTAAGTATTCGCACAATTCTCTCAAGGGACGCACTTATCCCATTTACGCACTACCTGAACTCACCCTTCCTATAACTGACGTATTTGAAATTATTAACATTGAGGGGGGGGGGAATACCAAGCAAAAAGAGATACTTTACCACTATTTTATGAATCCTAAATTCTGAGCGATCGCTTAACACTTTTGAATTTGAATCAACCGCTTCCAAAACTTGAGGTATCAGCATCATTTCATCTTGATTGTTTACAACGTGAATATAAAGATCAGTCCTAAAAATAAAAAAGACATTTTCTGAAAATTTCATGTTGCTTGTTGGAATTTTTCATGATGGCTAAAGCAAAAACCTTTTTGCACACATTACATACAATGCAAAAGTTGGAAAAAAGGCTATTTTATTTAGCAGTTATATTTCAGACTTCGTGTCTCACAGCAATTCTTAACCGTTCGGATACGTTTTATAAATGCTTTAGACAATAAATTTTGTTGAAAATGAATTTTTAATAAAGCTTCTCATCTTTTGCTACAAATTAATCCTTGCTGCTTACACATAATGACGTCATAAAGGAATAAAATGACTACAGAATTGAAATTATTGAAAAAATAAGCATTTCAACTACGTACCACTTTCTAACCAACTTTTTCTTTTCATTCACGTGATATCTTATGTCATCTATAACGACAACTCCTCTGGTAGCATTTGAAAGTATTCTGGAATTGGGCAAAAAAATATGACAGTCGACACATGATATTACGTAATAATAAGCTCTAAAAAATGTGAATTAAGTCATTTAAATTTTTGAGTGATCGCACTTACTCGTGAATTAAAGCCTTTTTCTGATTTATTTCTTCTGGTGGTTGGGGTACAATGACTCTAACGAGTTGATTTTGTTCATAAATCCACACCTAAAAATAGAGAAAAAACCCGAAATTTAAGAGCTTCACGAAAATAACTTATTTTTTTTAAAGTAAAATTGAGCTCGTAAAATTATTACTTGAAGAAAAAAAGAACTAAAACCTGATTAATTCATCAAACACATGAAAACAAAACTTTTTTTACAATTACGATTTTGGAAATAGTTATTAATTTATTTCTGCGAGAAAGTTTTTTTTTTCCATTTTCCCAATAAAAATTTTATTGTTCTACTTAGAAATAATTTTCCTATTATTATCTATAAATTTACAGGAATACATTGTTAATTATATTAGTAGTGCTTTTAATTTACCTCTTTAATTATTAGTAGCCATTTAATTCAAGACTTATATTTTTTGTGAAAATTAGAGGCTATATAAAAGCACTATGCTAAGGAGAAAAGTATTGACACATGCAAAATTTTGCAACGTTGTCTATATGTGTATATTTATTAAAAAGTAATTTGTTAAAAACTTTATATAAACAGTGAGGGTTATTACAATTAATAAACTTATTCATTATAGTTTCTTGGAAAAATAATATTTTAACAATTTTTTTCCACCGATTAATCGGCCAAATTTAAAGTGGCCGATTAATCTGTGTATCCCTAAGTAAAACCCAACTCAATTCAGCGTCAATTACCCTTCTTTATCACCCGATAAAATGGTAATAGGGTAGTTTTCGATTTTTCAATTTTATTTTTATATGATAGAGTAACATGTGTGAACATCATCGGTGAAAAAATTTTTGCGATACGATAAGTAGTTTTTTTTTAAATAATTTTCAAAGTTCAAGAAAATGTGACGTCACTCGGCAGCGGAAGAAACGTCATCGGTACTTCCGCCGCGCCTCAGCCGACGAGGAGAAGCGAGGGAAACGCTTGGCTACGTTGAAGACGCACTTGAAGACTATTAACTCCTCGTGATTTTGGAAGATTTAAATCGCTCGTCCTCTCGAAAATAGGCAAAAACCATCATTGATGTCACTTGAGGGAGATTGTTGGACTGTCCTTTGACGTATCCTGTCTCCATCATGCATCAAAAGGATTATTAAATATCTAAAAATTAAAAATAACTACGCACTCAAAATGTCCGTAGCGATAACACGGGTCCGTCGCGGACGGCTGGGGCATGATGCCCGCTGACGTAACTCGTGACGTATCAGAAAAGCGCGCTTTTGCGCGTCGGATTTTTAAAAATTCATTAAAAATCAATCGTTGTGTTTTAAAATACGGCAGTGGTGAATTTTGGAGTTTTGAGGGTCAAGTAACAATATTTAATGATCAAAATGGGGATTTTTAATAGGTCACAACTACCCTATTATTGTCAATGTCTCAGGTCAACTGACCAGAACCGCACTATACACGATTCCAACATACTGTCTGATTTTCTTAGGTAAAACCTTCCGCGTATTTACGCATGCGTCATGTCTTCTCTGATCTTTCCAAAATATGAGTGATAGGTAAGATAACAATAAGGGAAATAATAATAAAAGCATTTTGAGCCGTATCAAACAACGTAGAACAATACTGATTTCAAATACATAATTTTGTTGAATCTGTCAAAAGGATAGCAAATGCAAGTTTTACATTGAAAACTTCACAAACTTCCCACTCGCAACCCATCACCCCTTTTTTAAGTGGAAAGGTTCCCGAGTGCTAGGCGCGGTTTTCACAGACGGACAGTACGAAAGATTATAAACACACCTTGACGGTAGTTTTCGCCACTCTGAACGGAGAGGCCACTTCCTTAGCCGCCACTTTGAGTTCGAAACGGGCGTGGTCGTACTGGGCCATGAGTTGAGAAGCTGTGATATGTCCGTCTGACGAAATATTGAAGGGGGACGGAACGGGCCGGACACTGCCTGACACTCCGGGACGGAAGAGACGAATGGTGTCCAGACGATATTCGAATTTCCGTTGTCACCAACATCTGCATCTGTGGCCGAAACTGTGGCTACAAGGTCTCCAACTTGCATTGATGTGCGGATTCCTGTAAGAATATTTCATCCAGTTAGGTTAGAACTTAGGTTATGCCATTAAAAGTTGTGCAGATATTTATCATTTGCACAAAAAAGAAATCAATTTTTAATTGGAACCCTACAAGCAAAACTTCTTGCATCAATCTTGACGGCTCTTGACATTGTATTGTCGGCGTCAATATTGCGTATTTAATACTGCATAAAAATTGCATAAATATTGTTATAACAAGATTGTTATGACAACAAGAGAATTATGCATTATTACATACATCTTGACAAATCAATGTTGATTTCGTCTTGCAATTTTAAGATTGCATAAAGATTTAAAAAACACAAGTATAGCTGCAATAAATTTAACGAAATTCTTTGGTTTTATCAGGCCCGTCATTTAGGGGGGGGGGTCAATTGTCCCCCCTGACTTTGGGAAATCAATGTATTGGCATATAAGTGGGCGTGGTTTTTGTCACTTTTTGGTAAATTTGACATTGTGTATGCACCCTTTGCCCCCCCGACCTGGAAAATTTCGAAATGACGTCCCTAGTTTTATAGCAATGTGAAAGAGCTATACTTAAAAAGAATACATTAATAAACTTCTAAATTCTCTTTAATATATAGTTTTTTTCAGTTTCAAATTATGTAAATAGCAGGAAAAGAAATAACAGATAGTATTTTACAAGATAGTATTTTTGTAGTTTACGAAATCCCTTTCATACACCATAAATGTTACGGAAAACCTTAAGAGAAAACATTCAGTTTAACTATCAATGAAATAACAATCAAAAATTTCAAATTGTCATCGAAAAACATGTCGTATCTCCAAGACTTTTTGTTTTTTTAAAGGAAAAAAAAGTTGCGTTTGTGCACAAAATTTTATGCGTAAATTATTAACTCAGAAATGGTGAATAATAAAAATTCTGTCTACTTTTAAATCTGCTATTTGTAATAGGCAGAAACATCTTTTAAGGAAAGTGCGTTTCTTAAAAGTACTCAAAACACTACTTACGAAGTGCATTTGTTAAAGAGTCTTCACAAAAAAAAATGTTAATATATATTTTTAGTTTTTTAAAGGTTACCTCGCTGTTTTCGTTTTTTTTTTCATCATAATTTTGAGTTAAAATTTATTAAAAGACATTCGAGAAACAGTTGCGTTTTAAAACTATTTTCTCTACAAATAAAAAATCAGATTGATTATAACTATCGATTGTCTTCTTTTACATAAAAAACAAATAAAGAAGTGAGACAAAATAATTTTGAGAATTCTTAACTTTAATATTAATGTTGTTTAATAAACAATTAAAAACCAGTTTTAGTTTAAACCAATGTCAGTCAAAGTTTTGACATCTGTGTGTCCCTCCTAAAATTTTCATAGCTTTAATCATCGCTCTTCAAAAAAAAAAAAAAAAAACTAATAAATTACTTGTAACAAAAATTTATTAACCTTATTTAATTTTTAAAAACTATTAATAAAAAAAACTAAAGGTAAGCTGCGATGAGTTTATTAGAGATATTCTCATCATTTTTCCAATTATTTTGTGTTATGTGATTTTTCTTAGTTCATACAGTGGACTCTCACTTATACACCGCCTTATTTATGCGCCTTTTTCATTTATACGGCGATTTTCAATAGTCCCAGCACATTCCATAGCACAATAATGATAATATAATTCGTTTATACGTCGCTTTAAAGATAAATATTTCACTTATGCGCCGAATTTTTCGTAAAATGTAAAAAAATTAAGTTATTTTCTTTGAAAAATAAGCATGTTTATTCCCCTTCCTTTTTAATCTTTCGCCTTCATCGCTCACGGAATTCCTTTTTCTGCATGAGCTAGAGTTCGGAGAGGGACAATTTTAATTCAACTTCGCAGAGATGGCCTATGACTCCTCCCTTTTTCAGGATTGTCCATTTTTAGGAAGGGGTGATACGCAGATGAAAATTGAGAAATGGGATTCATAACTGATGGGGGAATTTGAATGGGTAGAAATTCTACCTATTTTAAGGAATGGACTCGTTTTCTCATTTGATTGACACCGGCCATCTCGTCGCGGTTGAATTATATCTATTATGAACTGTTTTAAAGGGAACGATTTGTGATTAGGTACGCTACAATTTTTGTTTTCTCTTTATGGTTGTAGCTACGTTACAGTAATTGCCAAATCGTAGTCATATGTCCTTTTCTATAGAAACATTCTTATACAATGCTCTCATTAGAACTTATGTTGCGTTTTAGACCTTTAAATACGCTTGTTCGCTTATGCGACTCTCTCAGTTAGGCGACTTTTTCTGTTGGTCCCTTGGGCCGGTGCATAAGTGAGAGTTCACTGTATTTGAAATGCTCATTTTTCTTCAATTAGACATGGATACGAACAATGAACTTAATGTACAGGTTATCAGCGGTCGGATTATCCGCGGGTTTTTCACACTTTAGTTTTCTTTTTTTACGGTCATAATTCCCTGAATACAGAAAAAAAGAAAAGTAAATTGCCTTTTTTTATAGCTATTGTATAATGTATACATAAATATGTTTTTTTACCTACTACTCGATTATCCGCTATTACCGTGCCCCCTATTCCTTGGATAAATAATCGGTAGTTTACTGTATTTGGTATTTTTGCTTACTGCTTCATTTTAAACCACCATAGAGACCCTAGCAGCATCATCTCATATTCATCGAAACCCGATGAAATTCTCATCGGCCGCGATGATCCAATATGTCTCATCTGACAAACATAATCCGAGCAGCAAAATCCGATGAGTTCTGCTCGAAATACGATGAGATTTGGAGCAATTTACGAGCAGAACAGTCCCGTGCCGATGAATTTCATCGGGAAACTTGATCTGAAGGATATCTTTTCCGATGGAATATAGCTCGGCTTATTTTCATCGGGAAAGTTGGCCGGAAGTATATCGCTTTTTGATGAAAAGTAGCTCATCACAAACCGTGCTCGGATACTGATCGGAACGATGTCATCGTGCGTTACGGGATCAATTTACGAGGAGTTCGATGATCAGCCGAGCAAAATCCGATGAGTTGATGCTACTTGGGGAGAGATTGACAGAGCATCAAAACTGAACAAGTTTAAATTGAAATGAATTCTCCTTACCAGCTAAATAGGGATCGTTCAGAAATTTCGGAGCATTGTCATTGACATCAGATATAGTTATGCGGACCAAAGCTAGAGACAAATCTTCCTCCCTGTAACTTCTTGACGCAGCAGAAAACCCTTGCTCCTCTTCTCTCTAAGAAGAAAACAGATCCTATTAATGCGTCATCTTCTGCATCACATTCAAATCAGTTGTAAGGAATCGGATCAGAGGTTCTCCTCCGTATTGAGGGGAATAATTTTATAGATTGGAAAAGGTTTTTTCGTTTTGTTTTACGTTTGGAGGCTTTGGTGTCATTTTGAAATTCATAAAAACAGATAAAAGTGTAAACTTTTAATGAGAAAAGATTAACCGTGTTGGATAAACTTTTCATTAAAAAAACAAGAAAGGAATTAATGTTGAACTTTTCATGGGTTATTTCTAATTCAATCCTTAAAATTCCAAAACTAATCGAACAGTTGGTCATTTTTTAAAAACTTGGACTCTTTTTCACTATTTATAATAATATTATTATTTTTATAACATGAGAGATGATTTTGAGAGTTGAACATGGAATGAAGTACCCAAATATACTTACATTTACTGATTTTTTTGTGTTTTTTAGGATTTCGTTTGCGATTTTTTTTCTTTGTGTAATATGTGTGTGTGTATGTGTGTTTAAATTTTTTTTCTACCGCTATTTTTTATTGGTCTTTTTGATACATATAATAACTTGAGCATTTCTCTATAACGATTTTTCTTCTCTTATCTTTCCTGCATAACTAATTTCCATTCATTGACACAAACTCTCTGAATGCATATGAGAGCTTGAGCTCGTATAAGCGAATTTAACTATAAATTTTTACTTAAACTCTTTATAGATTTAGAATTGTATGAAGGTTAGAAAAGCAATCAAAATCGTTTAGAAAAGCTAATAAAAATACATTATATTTATCATATCTGAATGCACATGTATTTATAAATAACTTCTCTGCATAAGAAAAAAATGAACTTCACGTTGTATTCCATACTATTTTGTTCTAGAATGAATTATTTAATTATTTTTATTTACTTTATTTTCTGAAAAATAGGAACATCTTTTAGATAAAGAGTTTCCAAAAAAAGAGCTTGGCATAAAAAAGCTTGAAGTTGAGTAGTCTTGCTTAAAACTTAATGACTGTTAACAGCAAGCAATCTCGATAAAGTGTCGAAGTTAAATAGGTGTTATCAACATCAACAATAGTTGGGCATACATACTATAAAGCTATTCTATAAAGTGAATGGAAACAATTAACCAATGTTATGAAATGAGCAATTTTAGACTTATTTAATAGTCCAAATTCAAGTATTTACATGGAAATGATTGTAACTTTTTTTTAATAGTAAAATACAAATTCTAAAACTATTGTAAAGAGAAAAAATAGAGCTTTCCTTTAATATATTACATGACTTTCTTAAGACAGTTTTAAGCTTCAAATTGCTCCAAAATGTGCAATACACCGCTAACTCGGCTATTTAGATCCATGGACAGCTGTTTCGAGCTTATTATGCTATCATCAGCATGGAATACGAAAGTAGTCGAGTTGGAGGCAAAAATTTTCTTATAAAGCAAAGAGAGGTATAAAGCAATGAGCAAAGTCTTGAGCTCTGCCTTAAAAATTTACGAGTTGTACCGTACCAAGTGCGGTCGCTCGCTGGTATTCTAATTTCACATTTGCTACCAGTTTTTTTGGCTCTCTTTGCTTTATAAGAGAATTTTTGCCTCCAACTCGACTACTTTCGTATTCCATGATGATGAGAGCATAATAAGCTCGAAACAGCTGTCCATGGATCGAAATAGCCGAGTTGGCGGAGTATTGCATGTTTCTGCCTTAGCCCTTGCTTAGGGGCGGTTACTCACTACTTTATGCTCCAAAATGGTTGAAAAATAACAATTTTTGAAAAAAAAAAACGCAAACATTCTCGGTCAGCAGACACCCACATGCTGCTTAAACTAGCATAGGGGTTATATTAAATATATTGAAGAACCAAGGGGTTCTTAAGCATAGGGGATATATTAAAGAACCAGACGTCTCAAAATAATGTCTCGAAAACGTTGCAAGCTCTTAGACTATATGTAATGTAATATTTGTGACTCAGAACTCGCCTCTCAATGTGACGGAAAAGTGATGAAGATCTAAGAATAAACTAAATGATTATTGAAAAAAGATAGTTATATTGATTATGCATAAAGTGTATTACAATTTTTTAAATTAAACAAATAGCATACCTCATACACTATGTAATCTGGATTACTGGTGGCTTTCACAACGATTTCAAATAAATCTCTTTCCTCCCTATCGAAAGAAGTGTTCGATTTCAGAACACCAGTAGTTTTCTCGACTTGAAAATAGCCGCCAAAATTTCCATCTAAAATATTTAAAAAATGCGTATTATTATATTATTGGAGCTATAGTCTGACTGTGATAAATTGACTTCCAATCGCCTGAAGATTAGGCGATTCCATTTGTTAAAATACCGGCGAGGAAAGCCGGTTTGCATTACTTAAAACAGATTGGTATTGTGCCATTTAATTCGAAAAGAAATGGGTTAAGCATCGTATTTGCGAGATTAACAGTGTTACAATCGAAGGTGCCAGATGGGCGATTATTTTCCTTCTAGGGTGAAAGCCAATAAGGCAACCTTGCTTCAAGGTACCTTTTTGGCCAGGATGTAGAATGTTCAAATGCCAAGTGGCCCCCTTTACGTCGTTTGCGCATGCGCTCTAAGGCTCCGACGTACTTTCAATCATATCAATGGGGGACAAACAGAAATTTGCAACGATTAAGATATTTCGCCTTAGTGACGGGTGCAGTCTTTGCTCCCTACAGGGTGCCCCTAGTGCTACAAACATTTCTTCCCTGAAAGGTCGAAAACATAACCAATTGTTTTTAACAGTGTAGACTATACATCCCAGTCTTAAATGTTCGTTATTTTGATTCTCATAACATTTAATTTGAAAGTGAACGGAACGATATTGTTCTTCAAACATTGTTTTGAAACTTACCAACAATGTAGTAGTATATCAGGGCATTTTCTCCAATGTCTCTGTCTTGAGCGCGAACTTGGCCTATAGGGAAATTTGCTGGTAGATTTTCTTCTAGAGTGAAAACGTATGGATTTGTCGTCTGAAAAAAAAATGAAACACAAGAATTTGTAGATTAGAGCTAACACTATTTGTTAACTATCAAATTGACAAAGGAATGGATTGTAGCAAACTTGGGGAGAAACTATTATGAAGACTATCAGGGCCCGATTAAGATATTTCGCGGCCCTAGGCCAAGCACTGTTTTGGGGCCCTCTGTACTCAGTCTTTCACAATTTTAGGAATTGGACAAAACAATTTTAGCCACTGACGAGCAAAATTTTAGACATTTGGGGAAGGTCACGGCCTAGTTGGCCTACTCAGTAGTTAGCCCCTTAAGACTATATATACAATAGAAAGAGAATAATAGATTGTGAAACGTATTTATAAAGCAAATTACCTGAATTCTTGGAAATTCCGGATTATTATCGTCTATGTCCAGTAAAATTACAGTCAGGAATCGAAGAGTTTCAAATGCAATGGGGGATCCATTATCTTTGGCGGCCAAAACTAGCTGTAAATAAATAACAAAAAGATATAGATATATATGTATGTAACCAAAAAAGCAGCCAAGTTTTTACTCTTCAAGTTTTGTAACAAACTGAAAATTTGACTTTTTAAAGATATTTTATGAAATTTTCTGAAGGTATAACAGAACATAAATAAAAATTTTCTCTTATTTCTTACCTGGTAGCGTGAATTATCCTCTCTATCCAAGATCGACTTTGTTCGAATCTCTCCGGTTACTGTATTGATTTTGAAATGCTCCGTTTCCTCTACGTTTGTATCTCCTACTTTCAGGTAGTAAGAAACTCGACCATTTTCACCACGGTCTTTATCTTCGGCGGATACTATGAGCACCAAAAAATCAGGAACACTTTGATTCTGTAATAATGTTGGGAGGCATGAATGATAATTTGAAAAACGCTCCTTATGTCTCAGTTATTCCTCAACGTTTTCTAACAAATCTGGTCATACATAAATAAAGCAAAAAATTCTGAGAAAAAGTTGTGCTTTATTAACTTTGATTTTTTAATAGAATAATAGTTTACGCATAAAGCAATTTAAACCGTTTACATTTAACCATCGTTGCAAAAGCTAAGTGGGGAAAAAGTCCATAGCGCTGTAACTATGACAACCATCAGGGGAAAAGTGTGAGGAGTGGGAAATTAATTTTACTTTGATACTCCAGCTCTTAGTACACAGAGTATAAAACAATGCTAACATTTTGTTGGTTCAAAGCTTTAATCTGACGACATATTTTCGCGTAATAGTAGTAAAATATGTAAAGTAAAATATGTCTGCTGCTCAAAATAGAAAAACATTGTATTTGATTTTTGGCAACGGCAAATTATTTGGCGATGTAATAAAACATTTTTTCTTTTTAAGTCTAAACTATTTCCTACTGCAATCGAATGTTTCCTTTTCTGAGCTTTCAAAACTGCTAACCTCGCAAATTCTTAAATTCATTCAAATGCAGCCATAGTTCACTACTCGGAGGTAATGGGTGCCTTTCTTTTTTTTTTTTCTTTTTTTTGCCATTTATTACCAAGAAATATTAAATGCATTTATTGTAGTCATTCAAGTAAAAAGCATGTTATAATTAAATCTGAAAATAACTTTACATTAGGTTTAAACAAATATATTTCTGTGGCTTGGTTCTAAAAGGGCCAATGTCAATTTTTTCACATTTTGTGTTATTTACATCAAAAGTTTCCAATTTAGTAAAACTCTAATTCTACAAAGGCCAATGTCTAATATTGGTTGTATTTCCATTATAATATCAGCCAATGTCATATACACACAATGTCATAATATTTACATAAAATAGTAACAGGTTAAAAAATGTCATATGATAAAATAATGTTTCTTTGCACTAACAATAAACAAATACCAAAAAATAATAATGGGAATCTTAATATAAGAAAGTTATAGCATTCTAAAAAATCTCAAATATCTTTCATCGCCTTTTTCTCGAAACTAACATTTTTGACTTAGGCCCTTTTAGAACCAAGCCACAGATTTGTATTAATGAAACTTATTTTAATTCTTTTAAGGCAATAGAAAAGGAGTTTTTTCTAAAAATCCAGTTCTCAAGGGAGAAGAAAATTCCGGAGTTTTTCTTTTAACCCTAAAAATTCGCCCTTCATACTCAAAAATGCACAGCTTAAAAAACATAGCTCAGAAACGAAGTATAGAAACAAATATTTGAAGGAACTCTATGAATTTAAAACTTTACCTCTGGTATTTCCACAGTGGCATTTTGGGTGGCTGGAATGATGAACTTTGGCTTTTCTTGGTTGATTTCTACAATTTTTACGTGTATTACAGCTTCATCTACATTTGCTTCATCTCCAGGGTTCATAGCTCTTACTTTAAGTTTAAAGCTTTTAATATTTTCCGGTAGCTCTCTTGTAGGATAAATTACACCTAATTCTTCGTTAATACCAAAAACTTCTACAAAAAGTCAGAAAGAAAATAAATTACGTAAAAATCTAAACAATAACTTTTATTTATAACAGGTAATAATTACAAAACAAATTTTAACATTTTAGATGGAAATGCAGCATATTTTTGATGAGGGAGAAAAAAGTATAAATGATGTAGACCACCGAACCAACCGGGGCCTGTCACATGTATAGCAGAAGTTTAAAAGTTCGACCAGCAACTGCAGCGATATTTTTCTGGCTGCATGAAAATGGTTAAAATACGAGGGTTGCTCAATTGGGTCTGATCACAATATTTTTTTTAGGAGAAATAATGTGTGTAGAGTAGGATGAGTTAAGATTACCCCCGAGAAGCTAGACGTAGACAGACTGCTAATTTGAAAAAAGGACTGTACGACGTTTGAGGTCAAAAAAAAAAAAAAAAAAAAAAACATACAGCAATTTGTCATTGCTAAAAAGAGAGAAAAAAAAGCAACAATATAACTCCAAACTTTGGAGGTACAAAACACTGCTTGCCTTTTTCATTTCCTCCGATGATACTATACACAATCTTTGCATTGCTTCCCTCGTCTTTGTCATCTGCTGAGAGCTGTATGACCGAAGATGGCGGAGACACTGGGAGGTTTGACACCACAGATGCTTCGTATTCTCGTTGGCTGAACAACGGAGGATTGTCGTTCCTGTCTTCTAAAGTAATATACAGCTGCAGAATAAAACAACATAGATTTGTAAGGAAAATGAAACTTTTCAATGACTTTTAAACCTTTTTAGGTACAAAAACACCCTTTTTTTATAATCTGCACTTAATAAATACAATAAAACCGTGAAGAGATGGCACTTGTCAATCAAATGAGAAAACGAGTCTATTCCGTAAAATAGGTAGAGAAGGAAGACATTGACGTGTACCATGTTTGTGATTTTAGCGACATTTTGGCGATGTATTTCATTTCATTTCATTTCATTTTACACTCCAGAATCCCCCGTACCTACCACAGCTTCGTGGTGTAACCGGGATAGGGCCCTGAAGAGCGCTCTGTTCTTAATTTTGAACCAAAACCTAGGATCGAGCAAACCCTAGGCCCAGCACCCCCAGAGATATCGTTTCACTTGTAGGACTTAGTGACCACGACATTTTTAACGCCTCCTAGCCACCATTAATCAAAACGGTGGATCTTTGATCGGCTGGGATCGAACCCGGGTCCCTCCGGACACGAGTCCGATGCCTTACCGATCGGGCCACCACGGCCCACTTTTGGCGATGTAACATTCTTTATAAAAGATGAAATAATTCTTTTACCATATGCTGCCGAAAAAGAGGCAACATTTATAGCAAACCATTCTAAATTTAACGTCTGCAACATTTCTTTTACTACATTGTAAATTATTACAATTTAAGTTGCAGTAAATATCTTGAGTGAGAGAATTTAGTTTTCAATTTATCGTTTGCTGGTTGAAGTTTGTTGATGTTTATTGTTTTATTATTATTATGAAGAATAATGAACGCGAAATTTCAGTCACTAACACTTAAAAGTTTTAGAATCGATTTTTTTTAATGCGCTCTTTGGAATGTAATTTGCAGCAGTCACTGCCTTTGGTTGGCGGAAAAGTAAGAATGACTAGCTTTACGTTCTTTATTGCAATCCTACACTCGCGAAATTTTAATTAAAATGAACTATCGGAGGTGTTGTATTCTTTGACAAATGGCTATTCGAAGAGGTAAAATAAGACATCTGCCTCAACATCACAAAATTAAAATATTTTTCCTGTTTGGCTAATTTCTTAAATTGGGTGGAGCTTTTGAACTATGAAAGAACCAATAACACATTTGCGAATTCGTTCTTCAGTTTTCCTCTACTTATCACCCCTTTATAAAAATGAACAATTCTAAAAAGAGGAGGAGTCAAGTGCCATCTTTTCAAAAATAGAATTTATAAGTTATGCAGCAAAAATAAGTTGTATATATTTACCGGTACAGAAATCGCTCTTCTTGTATCCACATCTTGTCCCTGATCTGTAGCTACGACTTGCAAAGTAATTGACGGTGTTGCTTCACGGTCCAAATTAGCAGCAGCAGCAACTCTAATGATACCCTGTAAAAGATTCATAATCGGATTTAAATTCAGAAGGTAGGAATTACAATTCATAATTTTCTTTTCTCTTTATCATTCCTAGATTCTATTGAAATAGTACTAGATTAGATATCAGAGTTTTGAATGGTATGCTAGCTCTGATCAGAACAAAAACCTTTAAATCTCTCTTAACTATCATCCATTTTTGCCAATACCTTAGAACAGTGGACAGGCAAAATACGAATGAGCATGCCGTGATGAAATACTAGTGAAAATGCTCAAAAACTGTTTTATCAAGGGGCTATAAACTTTTAGAATATATGAGAAATTCTGGAACAAGTGCATGCTATCCGTCCGTGAAAACCGCGCCGAACACTCGCGAACCATTCCACTTAAAAAGGGGGTGATGGGTTGTGAGTAGGAACTTTCCGAAGTTTTCAATTTAAAACCGGCATTTTTTTGCTATCCTTTTGACATAATCAACTAAACTATGTATTTGAAATTAGCATCGTTCTCTACGGCTCAAAATGCTTCTTATTACTCTTCCCCTTATTGTTATCTTACCTATCACTCCTATTTTGGTAAGATCAGAGATGACCAGACGCATGCGTACATAAGCGGAAGTTTTTACCAAAGAAAATCAGACAGCATTTTGATATGTTTACACATCATTTTTCATCGAGTTAAATCAAAGAAATGGTGTACAAAAAAATTGAAAATAAATTTAATAAAGATTGTAAAGACTTTTTGATTATGTTCATTAAGACGGAATTTAAGAAAAGACAGGTTATATAATAAAAATAACTTTTGACCAAAACTTTGGTACACTGCATCTCTTTTCAATATGTTTTCACTTAATAAAAGCACGCAATGCAAAGTTAATATAGCCAAAATGCGCATGAATGCGTAGACACGTGTTTCGGCGCTTCAAGGGACGCCTTTTTCAATGCTTTTGTCGGATGTCTTTACACCGATAAGCTCACCCCATTTTGCGCATTGAAAAAGACATTCCTTGCAACTCCAAAACACGTGTCTACGTAATCATGCGCAACGTTGTATTATGTGTTTTATTATCGTTGTATTATGTGCTTATTTTTAAGTCCCAAAGTTATTTATTTTTCCTCGCTTTCATTTTCTGTTGAAACCTTACGATTGCCAAACGCTGCAGCGTGGTGCAAGATAAAGAAATACACTGCAAAAAATGAATGTTATTTTTACCGGACAATACAGCTTATTTTATAGCAATATACTGTAAAAATTGCTAATTTTACAGAAATAAACTATAAAATTTCTACTTTTACAGTACTAAACTGCAACATTGCTAATTTTACAGCAATAAACTGTAAAATTGCTAATTTTACATTTTATTACCGTGCATTTTACAGTTTTAAACTGGAGCCTCTGCTGCCAGTATTATACTGTTGTTTCTACAATATAATACAGCTAAATTTTACTGCAATTAACTGTAAAATTTCTACCTTTGCAGTAAGAAACTAAAACTGCTAGTTTTACAGTTTATTATTGCGTATTTTATAGTTTTAAATTGAAACCTCGGCTGTAAATATTATACTGTAAAAACAACAGTCCATTTTTTGCAGCGTAGCACTTCTCCAGCAGAGAAACGATCTCAGGTCGAATATATTGCTCTATAATTTAAGGCTAAAAATACCTTTTGGTCGATGGTAAAATCCAAACTTCTTTCTCCGAGCAGGGAATATCTAATGATCCCATAATCTCCAGCATCAGCATCAACGGCTTTCACTTCCACTACGCTCGTTCCTTGTGGGGAATTTTCTGGCACTGTGGCATGGTAGGATGTCTGGAAAAAAAGATGTTTTAATTAGTTCTCGTTTTATTGTTTTAAATAATATTACTTAACTTGGTACTTAAAAAGAAAATTATTTGAAAGTTGGGTATAACTAGTTTTGAGCATCGTGCTTTGTGAAGACTACACCTTTCAGGAAAAAATCAGTACTTTTCTTGATGTTGCTATAGAACTTGAAGAGAACTTTTTTAAGGAAAGAGAAGGTTTAAAAATGCTAATCCTAATGGCATATTTTTAGTAAATATGTACAAATACTCACTTTGTCAAACATTGGATCGTTGTCATTGATGTTTATAATTCTTGCTGTCACCAATGCAGTTGCGGACATTTGAGGAATTCCAGTATCATAGGCGACAACTTTAAATAACACTTCTTGAATGCTTTCGTAGTCAACACGATTCTTTACACTAATTACGCCTGAAAATAAAATGTTCATTCAAAATATGAAGAGAAAAATGACTCCATTGAAAAATAATGGGTAATTAGGCATTTACCTGAAAATATTTTATCTTGTCGGGGTAATTGAACTGTTTGAATGTCATTTATGAAAAACGAATGAAATTTACAAAAAAGTTCCGAGAATAAATGAATCGATTATTTCGAAAAGGTAACATCTCGGTTTTTTTTCAAAATCAATCTTTTAATGGCATTCTGTTATTAACGTATAAACATGTTATTCTTGTGAAAATGGAACATCTCTGCAGTTCTATCATTGCAATAATTAGCCCTTTTAAGCTTCTTCGTTTTTTATAAATTAGTTTTTTTGCTCCCTGAAAAATTTTAAATTTTAGAGATATTCCCTTTTCGAAATAATCGATTCAAATGCATGTGCAATTTTTAGCCAACTCGGGTTCTTCCATCAAAGGCTCTCTTTGTTACTGTAAGAGGATTTCTGCCTCCCGGTTACTTCCTGTTCCAGGCTGACGACTGCAAATAAGCATGAAGCTGTAGTCCTTGGATGGAATAAACGAATTGGCGTTGTATTGCACGTTTCTGCCTTAGCCCTGGCTTAGAGGCGGAAACTTACTACTGTAATAAATGTGTTTTTCGGAAAATAGCATATTTTATTAAGTGATGTTAATTAACCTGTTAACCGGGGAATGAGCTATTGCTCAACTCGTTTCACAATGGGGACTTTTTTTTCGCAGCGATAAGTAATATCACACCTCAAATAATAAATCACACCTCAGTAATATCACACCTCAAATAGTAACCAAAAAGTACTTAAGTCATAAATTTATTACTAATAAAAATATATAAAACACTGAAATTCACAACAAGAATATTCAAATCAGAAAGTTATTACTAACATGTAAGATACTGAAATGCAGACTACAATGAATTCAAATTGTGGCAGCTCGAAGTGTAGATCATGCAGCGCCCGTTTTCCCGTTAATAGCGCTCAAGTTACAGATTACAAGAACATGAAAATTCATGACGCATCGACAATATGATGGCATATATATATAACCACTCAAAGATTTAATAGATAAGAACAACGTAGAACGTGATGCGTTCAATATATTATGATTAATTTCCATGACGAAAAATTTCGTCATGCCCATTGCTATAGGCTTTTATGTATGACGAAATATTTCGTCATGCCCATTGCTGTAAGCTTTTATGTATGACGAAATATTTCGTCATACCCAGTTAACAAGTTAATTAATTATTTCTCATTTAATTAATTAGGCGAGTATTAATCAGGTTTTTTATTTAGCCTAACTGCCACCTCTTCCTAAGAAATGAACGATGGCGCTTTAAGTATAGTTTTATGAAGAGAAAGCAAAATAAATTTAAAAAAAAACACACACACAAAAACAGGATAGAGAAAAAAAAGAAGAAACCAAGTAAGGACGAATGAAAAACTAAAATTGAAATAAAATATCGTGACAGATTACTAAAATTAATAATACGCATAAAAAAATCATTAAAGATATAGAATTACCCATTATTTTCGATGGGTAAAAAGCAAAGTTTTCAGTTAGTAGAAGTCAGTGGCGCACCCAGGGTTGCTTCCTGGGATGGACTAAGTGGCCCTCCTTCGGAAAGCTTTCGAATTTGAAGTCGTAAAGAAAAAACTGCAGTCGTTTTTGGTGAAATTAAAAAGAGGGTTGTTGGCTATGCCTTGGCAAATTTCCAAAAATCAAGTCCAAAAAACGCATTTTAAGCAGTTTGGTTCAATCAAGGGGTTTCATCTTGATGCTTCTGGGAGGGACTTAAGCCCCTTAGCTCCCCCCGTGGGTGCGCCTTTTGCAAAATGAAGTTATATTAAGGTTTTTGATTTGAAAAAAAAAAAAAAAAAGAGAGAGAACAGAAGGAGAAAAAATTAAAAGCATTTTAAAAAATTACCTGAAATGTTATCTATATGGAAGTATTCACTTTCTGGTTCTATCGTGTATTGGGCAATATTCGAGTCTGCATCAGTAGCAATGAGTGTAGCTACGACACTCCCCTTGGGCTGTTCCTCCATGGCATTAATGTGTACTTCTGGAGTTTCGGGTGTCCAAGGGCGAGGGAAGGCAGGAGGATAGTCATTCAGATCGATGATTGTCACGACTAGGGTGCCTAGAAATTTTGCTGGATCATGAAATCTGTAGTGTGTGGATTATACATTTATTTATCTTTTTCAAAATCTAGCTGAATCTGATGTTTAAGGTATGAAATTTTCTATTCCCCGAGAATTTGTTCCATTTTCGTTTCAGCCAATAAATTTACAATACAGGTTAGATTTTGCATTATTGTTTTCAAAATATAGCTGAAATTTATGCTGCAACTGGAAATTGGAACATACATTTTGCAACAAATTTTGCGATACGACAAGTAGTTTTTAAGAGTAATTTTTAAAGTTCAAGCGATGGTGAAGTCACATGACTGAGAAAATTTTCCGCAAGCCGCCATTATAGCGAGAAGCGGGTTGCGCCGTAACAAGCAAAAATCGCCAAGAAATACCTTCTAAAAATTTAAGTATGGTTTTCGCCACAAAAAGTTTAAAACAATCATCGGTGACAGGTTATTGGATTGCCATTGAATCCAATCTTCAGTGTGGATTAATGGACATAAACTAATTAATACTAATTAATACGGAAGGAGAATAAAACTCCGCAATGAAAAGATAGTTCAGCTGCAATACAATTTTTGTGTGTGAATGGTTGAAATTACAGCCATCAGACGTAACTGATTTCGTTTCTTCAGGAGCTTTTTTTGCGCGCGGGTTTTTTAAAAAAATCATTAAAAATCAAGCATTACATTTTAAAATTCAGCGATTGAGACTTTTTGTGTTTTGTAAGTCTCTTAACAATATCTAGTAGTCAAAGCAGGAATATTTAAGTGTTGAAACTTCCCTATTGTGTGCTAGAAACAATACCTGTGCCCGTTTGAGGTGGTGAAGCACTGACATCCGTAACGACGACAGTAAGCGAGACGATTGCTGCCATTTCTCTGTCCAATCGAGTGGCGACACGCATTTCGCCAGTTTCGGGAATCACATCAAAGAAAGACTGGAAAGATGAGAAAATAAAATGAATGAGAAGATGACTGAAAGTGAAAGTATCTACAAAGTGTCCCGAAAAGACTCCCTGATTTCAAAATTGAATACAAATCGCTATTTTGGAATGAAACAATCGGTAAATTTAGTGTGAAAAGCGTAAAAATCATGTACAGAATTTTGTAAAATTAGTCACAAAAGATGCTAACAGGTGGCTCTGGACGATGTAAATACAGTATGAGTACCTATAAATAGTGTTTTGAGGGCTGGTGCGATTATTTTTGGCTTTGAAACGTGAAAGGAGGTTTAAACAAAGTATACTATTGAACAACAAGTGTAGTTTTTCGCAAGAATTTATCAGGTTAGGTCACAGTCTTAAGGCAACGAGCAGAAGTTTCTAAAGACAGTATACGTAGGACTGCCACCCAACCTGGTGAAATTCCAGTATCAGATATACTTGCTGTTCAATAGTATCGTTTGCTAAAACTCCTTTCGCCATTCAACGCTAGAAATGATCACTACAGCCCTCAAAACCTTATTTATAGGTACTCGTATTGCAATTACAGCGTCAAGAGCCACCTGTTGCCACCTTTTGTAAGTAATTTTACAAAATTCTGCACATGATTTTAACGGTTTTCACAAAAAACATATGTTTCGTCCAAAATCGTCATTTGTTTTCGAGAAATCCAATTTTGAAATCAGGGATTCTTTTGCTGGGCACGTTGTATATTGGTGTAACTATCTGTAAAATTCAGAACTTGCAAAAATAGAAGGTTTTTAAGGCCCTCTTTTTTTATAAATACTTTTTTCTTACATTATTTATAAGCAGTGATACATAAAATTAGAAGAATACGTAAAACTAATAGAAGCCGTTTTCTTTTTGTAACAGGTACCTTGAATCCTGACACTTGCATAGGTAGCTGACGACCATCCTTGTCAGTAGCAGTGATTGGCTCAGATATGGCGTAAACCAATGAGTCTGGAATGGTGATATCCGGGTCGGCAGCTTTCAAAGTATAAAATATATGGCTCACATTCTCGTCTGAAAGTGGAAGTATATAGGTTAAATATCAGTTTGGGAAGTGCTGTTAAAACTACAGGTTGCACAAGGCACTTTAAGGGCGCTTTTACACTTGACGACACGACAACGACGAAAGTCGGACGGTAATACAGCAACGATAAGTACCGTGTCGTGTCGTTTATAGCACTGCTTTTCCACTCAAACGATATCGTTTCTCCGAACGGGTCATTTTCCATCGCATTTTCGAGATAGCACTGTGCTCACACGTATATTATTATGGCTCCTCCATTTATCAGATTACGACTGTTATATTTACTTTACTTCCAGAAAAAGAAAACAAATGAAAAATACGATATTGAGTGCATGATATTCACAACTTTATTACATTCTCACTCACCTTGTTTACTAAGAACGAAACGCATACTATCTGCTGGAATTGCAGAGCGATAAATGGCGGATCTAACTCCCAAAAGTTTGCCATAGAACTTTTTAAAATTAAGTCCACAGTTCGCCATGATATAAGTTGGTCGTCGCAATATAGTTTTGTTTTGTTTTCGTAATTGTAGTGCTCTTTAGTACTAAGCGAGTGTATCCCCATTTCGTTATAAAGAAGAGAATTCGTTAACAAATATGTTTCGTTGTCAATCGTCTCTTCGTTGACACCATCGCTTCTTTGCGAATAGATTCGCCATTTATCCCTCGGCGGCGCCAACACTGTCAGAATGAAAACTTAAGTTTTTTTTTTGTTGCATTAAAAATCGTCTGAGCAACAATAATGAAACAAAATACCAACTAAAATGAATAAAATTGTTTTATTGCTACATCTTTTGTTTATCGTCTGCAAATTGAAGCTTATATTTATTAATAAAGAGATGTCGAATTTAAACGCAATTGTTATATAGTTCGAAGAAAGTAAACAGATGGATGAGTATCGTCCCGATTTTAAAGGAGAGACGGATGCCATCCGACACGAATGGGACGACAAACGACAGCGTTCGGTCGGAGACGGCAGAATCGTCCTGGAATCGGGAGATGGAAAAGCGCATAGCATATTTTAATGCATTTTGCGTGCTCCAATGTCGGATGACGACAATCGCTTACGATTTATCGTTGCCGTGTCGGTAAGTGTAAAAGCGCCCTAAGGGTGAGACGTTGTTGCACCAGCGGCATTCCCTGATGGGTGACATTGGACTTTCTATGACACCCTTGAAGGTGCCATTTTGCTCCTTAGGGCGCCATAACACACCCATAGGGTGCCACATGGCACTTCAAGGTTACCATAGGGAGTCAAGTGGCACTCCTCAGGGATGTGCCGCTGGTGAAACAACGTTTCACCTTAAAAGTGCCTTGTACAAGCCGTAGTTTTAACAGTGTACTGCTGTATTCAAACGCGTGTATTTGTTTAAAATTCTCCCGGTGCTTATGCCGTGTATAGGACTCATCTAAATCTTTATTAATAAGGCTTATCGAATTACGAATATTCAGGTCAAGCTTGGTTTTAGAATTTTTAAAGCATTAAAGTTTGATTAAATGATTTAAAATTTTTAAACCAATGCATGTCTCGATAAAAAGATTTATCTATTGGAGAAAACCTTACTTAGAATTGTTATAATGTTGTGTTTAGGATCTGTGTAGCTTTCACCATATTACCTGGTAAGGATTACCCCAACTGTACAAAACTTCTGTAAGTTTTATAGTGTATGCTTAAATTGGAAAAAGCATTACTGTGGGTTATAAATATCACTTCATCATAACTTTTTAGTGTAATATTTGGAAAATCTGTTGATAACTTTTGTGAAATTAAAGCTTCGCTTTTTGAATAAAATTTTAAGCGGGAATTTTTTGTTTTTAGTTTAAAAATTTCATTTTAAGAGCTACGAAGCAAAATATCCACGAAAAGAAACATTTTGTACAACTGAAATAGAATAATAGATCAAGAGCTATGATACGTCTTGATGTCTAACACTTAAGTTATGAAAACAGTTTTCTTTTTCGTATTTAATGATTGCATAGTAAAGTAATTACCTTCGGTTACTTGGGTTCGTTGTGTGGATGGTGTAAAATATGGTGCTTTGTCATTGCTGTTTAAAACATTAACTACTAAAGTCGCAGTTCCCGTATGTGTTGGGCTACCACCATCAACTGCAATTATCTGCAAAATACGAATAAAATAATTAAAAATACAAGATTATAAACAAGATACTTTACAGCAAAGTCAACCTTTATTTTAGACAAATGTGAGGGTAAAATAATAGCAAATTATTAGAAAACGTTCAATTAATTCATTTTATTGACGTCGCATGAAACTGCCTGGGTGAAACATTATTTAGGTTTAAAATGATATTTTTTAAACTTAGAAAGTGACAGATTTAACTTTTGCAGAGAAGTTACTTAAAATTTAGATACTACCAGCTTGTTATGATGAAATCCCACCTTTATAGCCATCTACAACGTTGTCTTCTAAAAGTTACCCACCTCGATATTGTATTCTCTCCTCCGATCATAATCCAATTTTGTTCCACTTTTCACTGTGATTTCTCCTGATTTAGGATCAATGTAGAAATCGTCGAAGCCTCCTTTTTGAATACGATAGGAAATTTCTGCATTTGCTCCAGTGTCAGCGTCTGTGGCAAATAATTGTTCAACTACGGTTCCTAAATAAAATGAAAATAAATGAATAAATAAATAAAAATTAAATAAAAATACAAATCTTAACAAGATACCGTAAAACAAAACTTCCTGATCATACAAAGAAATTCTTCATAAACATACCAGCGGGTTTTTTTGACTGATAATTTTTTTTAGAAAGTTAATATTACAAAAAGTAAAAGAAAATATTTTTGTCATTCTGGCAACACTATTGACTTCTGTGCAAGGCTTCAAGCGGGACGCTTAAAAAGATCAAGTTTTTATCGTCTGCAAAACTTTGTACGCCAGTACACACCTCACTAATGAAGCAATTTATGAATCCCCAATTAGAAAAGTCAAAAATGCCGATTCCAGTGAATTTGACGATTTGCGGTGGCGTTGCCGTAGCCATATTTACACACGAGCCTATACTAGAATGCAACTTAACTTGGCACTGACGTCACTACGGGCGGAGCCAATAAGAGCTCATAAGCAGTCAGCGATCTCCTCTTATTCACCAGGTAGGCTGTGACGTTTTATCTAGCTCGTTTTTCATAGGCTAACGTTACGCTGACGTCACGATGTTTTTGTCAAGAAACGTTGCATTTTAGTATAGTCGGTCAAAGTGCCCGGAAGACGACACGTTAAAGGGAAAAAATGCCAAACGGTAGTGTATACTGTACACTACCGTTTAACATAGCGTGAGCAATTGAAAATGAAAGTAAACTGTAAACGGAGAACCCATTTATTATTTTCTCTTGCTCTTAAGTAATAAAAGATTACAACTTTGTATGAATATGTTGATTTTTTTTAATTACGAAGTTTTTAAAATCGAAACATTAAAAATTCCGTCTCAAACTGATTTTGCCAACTGCATGAAATCGCGGGGGGAAGAGGGGGGCACCGCTCTCACCCCCTCGGTCGCTACGGCACTGGGAACAAGAAAACAACAACAATGCAACAGAGAATATAAATAAAAGCTTTTCATTGCGATATAAAATTTAGCAGTGTTTCCAAGGGAACACCAGCAGACTTTTATAAAACAATATACCTGGTAGAGATGATTCTGGAACAGTTGCAGCATACATTGATTTCTGAAACACTGGTTTATTATTATTTGCATCCTGAAAAAAAAGGGACGCTAGTATAAGTTCATTATATCATTAAAAAGAGTAATATGAAGTACATAACAACTAACGTTGTATTTATATTTTACAAGAGTAATATGTTTGGTATTTAAAAAGGTCATTGAAATTTTAGTTTAGAATGATACTTTGAATCACTAAACATACAAATTTTTATTTTATTTTTTATGTACTGCGAAACATTAAATATAAAAAATAAAAAGATAAGTATATGCAAATATTTTGCACCCTCACGTAGATGCATTTAATCGAACAGAAAAGCTAAAACGACTTTCTGAACAGTCTGTTGAAATATTTAGTTAATTTATATCTTTTTTTTTAATTTCAATATCTATTCATTAACTTAGTCTGCAGTTTGAGGATTCTTCTTATTATTTTTTTTTTATGAATCTTACCTTAACAGTAATTTTGACTGTAGTTGTAACCACTCCATTGCCACCATCATTAGCTTGCACAGTCAAAAGTATTCTGAAAGGATAAAAGAAGGCTAATAATTTAGGTATATGGAAAATTTTATGACATAAACTGAAATGCATGTTCAAATTGCACTCATCTTAAGTAGGAACTCAATCAAACACTTAAAAATTTGGTGTAACCTTACTTCATAAAACTGGTTTCAGCATTACTGCATTACTCATTTTTAAGGCTAAGTTGACTCATACTTCAAGTAAATAAATGATTCGATGATTTGAAATCCAAATGTTTTAAATGTTCAAGAAATAACATCTTTTTACAAGTTTTAATTTAAAAGTATGAAAATAAATTAGGTTACTATATTTCAAACTGCTCATGGTTTCTTACGTTTCATATATAGTAATGAGTTATACCATAATCATTGACATTTATTTGTTGCAGTATAAAGGCAATTTTACGTTTTAAAGCCCTCTCGTTTTCCGGTCTTCTTTGCAGCATATTCCTTTTAATTATTCGCTTATTCAATTTTTATCAGCTTTATACTTTTTTGCGTCGAATGTACACAAATCAACTTTGCACCAATTTGAAATATATTATTACACACAAGACATACAGCATAAAGATGTGAAATAACGTCCTTAGTAAAATCGAACCCTCAAACTCGGCCTTAGTACGTAAAGAAAATTCTCAAAGTACGCGTGCTTATCCACTCTGCCACGACGACTTGAATTAGTTTCGTTTAAAAGTGTACTAAGGTTTGCGTCGATACTTGTCTTGGCGCATGCACTTTTGATTCTACTTCAATTTTTTGACCTAGTTCGACACTAAGTAAAACGTCACGTAAGCCATCGTGTAAAATTCCATCAACAATAAACGTTTTCTCAAAATTGGTAGGACTTTATTGTATACCCATTAACAATGGTAATCTTATACAGTTTTTTACAGTAAATGAAACAAATCAGGGGAACAGATATTTACCCCTTGTACATGAGTACAAACAATAATTTTTTCTCCCCTTTTTTGATTTATGGTAAAAACCCTATGCCTGAACTTACAGTATTTCGAATCAATCCCAATGTTCAAATTCAAATGAAATATACTAACTGGTCTGTTTTCAAAGCTGATACATCCAATCCATTTCTTTGAGTAACAGATATTTCTCCTGATCTTCCGTCAATAGCAAATATGTTATGGCTGTTTCCAGCAATTATGGAGTACTGGACGACAGAGGTAGCATCTGCATCAACAGCCTGTAAGGAGAAGAAGTTAATTGCTTAAGCAACAATTTTTATATGAGATTTTTTCGTAAACTTGTAAAAAAAGTTGTAAAAAATCTTCCAGACTTCCACGATCATTTTTATACATACAGTAAACACTCGATTATCCGCGGGGTCCGAGAGGGTCTCGAAAAAAAAATTCTTAGTAAACTTTGTTCTTGTAGAGCAACATTTTCGTAGCAAGAAACAAACACAATTAACTGATTTTTTCGAAAAAGCACGAATTTAAATTTTGTTTTTTCTTGACATTTCGTAAACAAGAGTGCAGTATTATACTTCATTCAATAAATTATTTTACTTGGGCGTTATCTTAAGTATCACTTGTTGATAAATTTATATATTTGAGAACCTCAAATACAAATAATTTTTTGTGTTGTACCTATCGTCACTGTTTGTACTAAACACATTTTAAATGTAATACAATTATTTTTAAGAAAAATATATTTTTCATTATTTTATGCTTTTCGGATTTGATTTTCATTATCCGCGATACCCGTGCCATCGATTTCCGCGAACAGTCGGCAGTACTGCAATACCTCTTGTCTGCTATGAAGTAGTTCTTACCTGTACTCGAAGGGGTGTATCAAATTTCAAAGCACCTTCGTCAATAGTTGCTGAGTACGATTCGTGGAGGAAGGCTGGTGCGTTGTCATTCGCGTCGGACAGAGATAATGTCAATGGCACCACGGTGGCCAAACCCTTGCCCAGTTCATCCACGGCTTGGTAGGACAGGTAATAAGTAGGCCTCGTTTCGAAATCTAGACAGTTTCCGGATCCAGGAGTCTGGCATGGAGCCACAGTTATCACGCCAGATGTTTCGCCCACGTGGAATCTAGGGAACATGAAATTATTTTGCGATTGATTGATTTATTTGATTAGATGTGGCAATGGACTGAAAAGTACACTGCAAAAAATGAACTGTTGTTTTTTCAGTATAATACTGGCAGCCGAGGTTCCAATTCAAAACTGTAAAATGCACACTAATAAACTAAAACTAGCAATTTTAGTTTCTTACTGTAAAGTTAGAAATTTTACAGTTTATTGTAGTTACAATTAGCTGCATTATATTGTAAAAACACGGTACAATACTGGCAGCAGAGGTTTCAGTTTAAAATTGTAAAATGCACGGTAATAAACTGTTGAATTAGCTTTACAGTTCATCACTGTAAACTTAGCAATTTTACAGTTTCGTACTATAAAACTAACTGTATTGTACTGTAAAAACAATTCATTTTTTACAGTGTAGATGCTCTTTAGATTTGTAATGTCCTTGTCATAAATTTATGAACCTAGCTCTAGAAATTTGTGTGGAAGGTTAGCACAGAGAAAAACTCAAAGAACATATTTATCCCCCCCTACCCCCAAAAAAAACTTGTAAAGGTGCTTGTAATATGAATAAATACAAGTCTGAAGAAAACAATGTACATCAACATGATAAAGTTGAGTCAAATTGAGAAATAATCTATGTTCACTGAAGTATTTCCTTACTTTTAGTTCAATCTTTACTGCAGTTTTGCAGTTTTTGCATGAGTATATTTTTTGCGTATATTTTTAACTTTTTTTCCGTTAAAGAACTTTTGCTAAACATAAATATAGATATTTTGAAAACTATTTTTCAAATTTTGAGTGTAGAAAACATTATTTATAGTTTCTAAAACTACGAAAAGTTTAATTTTGTGAAAGTAGAGTTTCAAAAATTTTTGGAAGAAATATTGATAATATATCTCACGTTCAAAAGTAATAAAAAGCCTCTTAATCGTTAGTATACTGTTCATTGCGGAGCACAGTACAAAATATATGAATAATATTTGTGTCTGCATTTGCATGAAAAAAAAGCAGTAGCATTTATAATGTTCCAAACGGCAGTTAACTATTGTTAGCCGCCATTCAAAAATATAAGTGTTCATAACTAATTTTAAGATTTTACATTTCACATAGTTATGTTAAACGATTTCATCAAAAAAAAAAAAAAAAAAAAGAAGAACGAATCAACTATCGCTAATAGACATTCAACTATACACAAATTTTAGCAATTAATTTTAAGATTTTTCCTTTAACAATGTCGTGTTGAACAAGTTCGCTAAAAAATGGAAAAATCAGCAAGATAGTTTAATGTTACAACTTACTTTTCAGCACCATTTCCAAAAATTGAATAATGTATTCCAGCTTCACCAAATTTTCCCGTGTCCCTGTCAGTGGCCTGTAGAATACATACATAGAAACAAATAAATGCATGTTGGTTAAAGGATTAATTTTTTTATGCTTACATGTTTAAAAAAAATCGAAAATATTTCAAAACATTGAAACAGTCTTTATAATGCACTACACAGCGATGCACATATTAATGTTAAAGTATTAGAAGTGTCGTAACAAATGTATGTGTAATATATCATTGCAATTTACCTAAGATCATTCTGTAAATGAACTGAGGGAGACTTGCTTGATTTAGAAAAAAATTAACTTATGGAACCAAATTAATCTGGAATTTACTTGACTTACTTCTGGGAAAACAAATAATGCCTAAAATGATAAAGCCCATTTACGTTCCCCTAAAAACGGGCTGCTTGAGGAGTAGAGTCCGCTTATTGGAACATCGGTTAAAAGAATATACCGCTTAATATAATACGTTAGTTTACCAAAACGTTGTAATGCATTATTTTGATCCCGGATAATAGAATATCCCACTTATTAGAATATTTTTCTTCGTGGCAAAATGACTATCCCATTAAGCGAGCTCGACTGTACTTTCAAACTGTGAAAAGGAAATTCCATATGCTTAGTCTCAAATCGGGTCCGGTACCAAACAGAAGATTTGTTGGGCAAATTTTATAGTCGAGCTACCAGCATGGCTACGGTTGTGAGTGTTTTTCTCAAGAACAGAAGTATAGTTTGTGATTAAACACGCATTCTATGTCAGTGACTTTCCTACAGCAGACGCAGTACAGAAAAAAATCGCGGGCTGTTTGAAGTACTTTGAAACTGTGAAAAGGAAATTCCATATGCTTAGTCTCGAAATCAGATCCGGTACCAAACAGGAGATTTGTTGGGCAATTTTATGGTTTAACTACCAGCATGGCGAAGGTTGTGAGTGTTTTTCTCAAGAACAGAAGTGTAGTTTGTGATTAAACATGCATTCTATGTCAGTAACTTTCCTACAGCAGACGTAGAACAGAAAAAAATCGCTGGCTATTTGAAGTATTTTCAAACTGTGAAAAGGAAATTCCATATGCTTAGTCTCAAAATCGAGTTCGGTACCAGACAGGAGATTTGTTGGGCAATTTTATGGTTCAGCTACCAGTATGGCGAAGGTTGTGAGTGTTTTTCTCAAGAACTGAAGTATATTTTGTGGTTAAACACGCATTCTATGTCAGTGACTTTCCTACAGCAGACGTAGGACAGTAAAAAATCGCGGGCTGTTTTAAGTTCTTTCAAACTGTGAAAAGGAAATTCCGTATGCTTAGTCTCAAAATCGGGTCCAGTACCAAACAGGAGGTTTGTTGGGTAAATTTTATGTAGCTACCAGCATGGTTAGGTTGTGAGTGTTTTTCTCAAGAACAGAAGTATAGTTTGTGATTAAACACGCATTCTATGTCAGTGACTTCCTGCAGCAGACGTAGAACAGAAAAAAATCGCGTAAAAAGAAGCCGTAAACATCACGGATTGCCTGGTATTGAAGTCGTTGTTACACGAGAGAAATTAAGGAGGTTAAAAAGTACTTGAGATCATAAATTTTCACCAAGGAGAACATCAATAATTTGTCCAAGTGGCCCTAAGCCAAAAAATATCACTTGTATGAATTTTTCAAAGCAACTGCAGTTTAACTATAAATTTTTCTGTCACATTCTTTGCGTTAGTCGAATTTAAGAAGTGCATGGTCCATTGTAAATCATGCATTCCGATTGGATGCATGCTTGGATTTGTAAAACTTTGTTAGAATAGTCCAATAAAAATTACTTTCATGTTTAGAGCAAATGTATTTTTGATAAAATTTGCTTACGTCGCCCAGTTTTTATTTTTATTTTGCTTTGTATATAGCAATACCGGCAGCTTACTCTTAGGAGGCTCAAGGTAGGCGATATACCCTTAAGTAAAAGCTATTTTATAATTAAAAAAAAAGATAATTTCATGATGATTTTTAATGTTATTTATGTTTAATTAAGTTTTATATGTTTAATTAAGCATATGATCACAGTTTTTGTTAGCTATAATATCATTAGTCTCCTATAAATAATACTAATTATACTGATATTGTTATTAGAACTTAAATAATTGATTTATTAAAATGGATTGTACTCACTGTAATTGTATCGACTACAGTTCCAGCATGAGCATTTTCAATGACACTCGCTTTATATTCAGTTCGTTCGAAACGGGGAACATTGTCATTTGTATCCAAAATGTTGACAGTAACAGTGCCGGTACCAGATAGTTGAGGATTTGTAAAAGCTTCTTTAGCAACGACCTAGGATGGAGTAAAAATATACAAGAATTGGGTTAAACAAAAAGCAAACTGTTAAAAAGGGAAATTTCGCGGTAAATATTAATGTACAATGTAGTGTTTACAATACAAAGCTGCCGGCCACCTTGTCTAGTGGTCAGAAGAGTCTGACCCTGATGCGGTGGCCCCGGGTTCGAATCCCGACCCAGGCATGGATGTACTTTCACTCTGTCCTTCCTCTGTATGAATGACTGCCTGCTCTATAAATGGGTCTTACGGCATATGTGTTGAACTAAATCGGACTTCCACCTTAATGGTGCTCGTAAAAACGGAAGCCGTACATATTCCGTCTTAAATCGGGTAGATGTGTCTGCTCGGGTTCGGGTACCCGAGTGGTTTCAGAAACAACAACACAATACAGAGCAAGCTTGACATTAATTGTGTCTGAAAAAGTAAATGGTAGCAGCGTTACATTGGTACATCACGTGTTTTACACTGCAAAGCATTATTTAGACTTTTTGCTTCTTTCTTCGGGGCACATTTAGTATAGGTATCAGCATACGGTTCTGCGAACAGCAGAACCTGCGACAGCAGGTTCGAGCCGCAACGCTTGCGTGTAATTCTTTTAAAAAGTGCAACTAGCCAGTGTTCTTGTTTTTTTATGCTATAAAATTTTGGTATACTGCCGTTAGCACAAAAGTCGTACCTGCACTTAAACAAAATTGAGTTATCGTCACCAGGTTGTTCTTTGTGACGCATTTTATCCAATGGTCATTTGACATGGTCATTTGAAAACAGGAAATATTAAAAAAAAAAATTCTTAAGAAGTACCTCCTGAACCAAATACATGATGGCGTAAAACTTTAAAGAGTAATATCTCAATTTGAGCTCGACTACTGATACCACTTTTGCGCTTAGCACGGTAGTATAGAAGGTGCTGCCAACATGTATGACACTTTTTATCCTTAAAATTTCAAGATTCATTTGTTTATTTTTAGTGCATTATTTTCAGTTTGATTTCGATGTAAACTTTATGTTTATAAAGTTAAGACCAAGTCGCGATCTTATATAAATTTTTGAAGATATGATAGAATTTACATTTATCAAAGTCAGTAGTTTACATTTGAAAAAAATTACTCACCAATAAAATAAACTTCCTTTGATTTGGATTTTCGTAATCAAGAGGGCCATTTGCAACTCGAATGCTGACGGAAGTAGATCCTGTCGCCAAGCTCGGTTCAACGCTGAATATACCGGAATCATCCAGCAATTCAATATTAAATACAGAATTTGAACCCTAAAAATTTAAAATGGGATTTTAGCTACATGATATGATACATTCATAGAGAAGAAAATATGAATAATAAAAAACAAAATATGAGACCGTTTGTGTAAATTAATTTAGGAAGCGATAAAGAGTTTGAAATATTCCGTACATGTACGGAAAAACTGAGTCAGAGTCGAGGATTCGGAGTCGCATTCAGTTCGGCAAACAGACAGACACACATTTTCCCCGTCTCAAAACCCTACTTTCCAATTTTTAATTTTTCGATGCATTTTTTTTTTAAATTTATTTTTTGACTTTTTTTTTTTTTTTTTTTTGGACTTGGAAATATTTTAAGGATACATTTTGCCACTTTTAATGCTTTTTTCGTATTTTTTCTTCGTTAGTGGGCTAAAAAAAAGAGGGGAAAAAAGAAGTAAAAAAGGAAAGGAAAAGAAAAACTCGTACAGTTGTTTATTCATTTAATTCCCCTGTTCGTATTTTTTTCGTGAATGCTTAGATTAAGAAGAATTTTTCTCGAAAATTTTGCCCAAACATTTGATTGAGTTAAGCTGGAACTCCGATTTATGCGGATTATTTTGAAAATATAACGCTGAAAATGCAGTTCAATTCATAGATAAAATCTTAAAAGGTGTGTACGCTTACACTGTCTGTGTCTTGAACAAACATATCCAAATTCGGAAATGGAGTCCCGTTCGCCACGTTCTCATTCACGTTCACTGTGTAGCTTATCTTGTTGAATGTGGGAGGTTCATCGTTCACATCCCGGATGGTGATGGTCAACGCTGCCACCGTTGATGCTTCTGGTCCTACGGCCAAAGCACCGTTGGACATCACTTCAGTTGCCTAGAAAATGGCACTTTTTTAGTTTTCAAGATGCATTTATACGAACAGCTTATAAGTGAATTTAACTTTGCTAAAAAACATCTTTGTTTCCCTCTTCTGCTAAGTTTCATGTTCCGCTGAGTTATCCTGGCGAGCTTTTAATATTGTGGATGTTCATTGCAGTAACAGCTCGTTAAACATTAGTCACATAAACATCTTAAATTGAAACGTAACATTTGTCACGTAAACATCTGAAATTGTCTACATAATATTTGTCACGTAAACATCTTAAATTGTATATATAACATTTGTCACGGAAACATGTTAAATTGGCGAAAGTAATAACATTTTTGTTGCTTATCAAATCACGACCTTACTTTTATCCCCACATTTATCACGCCATTGGATGATGGAAAAATTTCTTTGTCCAAAATGCGCGCTGTCCTCAACTCGCCGCTGATCGGATGAATAGTGAAGAATTCTTCCGGATCTATTTAAAAAAAAAGAACTATGAGTATGAATAAAAGAAACAAACAATACCAAAGAACTACATTGCAAAAAATAAACTGCAGTTTTTAAAGTGTAATACTGAAAGCAGATGTTTCAGTTAAAAACTGTAAAATGCACAGTGATAAACTGTGAAACTAACTATTTTATAGTTTATTACAGTAAAACTAGCAATTTTGCCGTTTAATACTGTAAAATTATCAATTTTATGGTTTATTACCATAAAATCTGTACCTCAGAACCAGAACGACATAACGGCGATGTTCACTTTTTTGCTGCATTGTATGTAAAATTTTATTCCACCTTGAACCATGAGAACGTTATTCTAGAAAAGAAATTCCTTCGCAATTTTAAAAGACCGCGAGTTTCATAGTTTGCATGTATCCGACAATCGTTTTCGCCTCCTGCTGAAAAGTGACGAAAATGGACTGACGTTAGTACGTTACTGAGGTACAAAAATTAGCTGTATCATACTGTAAAAACAACAGTACAATGCTGACAGAAGAGGTTTCAGTTTAAAATTGTAAAACTAGCAATTTTAGTTTATAACTGTAAAATTAGCAATTTTACAGTTAATTATTGTAAAATTACTATAAAATTAGCTGCATTATACTGTAAAAACAATATTTATTGTTACAGTGCATTACACAACTCACAAAACTTACTTAATAGTGATACTTTATTTTTTATTTTAATTTAATTATAGCTTACTTGTCACTAAGTCATAAGTAATGTTTCTTGAGTCTCCTTCGTCGCCATCATTCGCTTTTATCGTCATGACGAGTGTGCCCTGGAAGAAAAGAAGATACTGACTTAAAGAGAGAGAGAGAGAGAGCAAATGGGGGGGCGGAGGTTCAAAATTTCTTTTTAATAGTCCAATTTTAGTCAGTGATAACCTTAAATTTGCAATACAGTATTAATTTTCGATTCTCGAATTTTTGAATTCTGCGAAATTCGGACATTTTTGCTAGCCTGCATTTAAATTTTGTTGCATAAAAGTGCATAACTTTTGGACTTGATACTAGGAAACAACAAGTCTCTTTTCATCACAAAGTCAAAAGTTAATTCCCATTTAATTTTTAATGATGCCGTTCTGAAACGCAAGGAGCAAATAAGTTTACAGCCGTACTACCTTATTTATGCTAGATAGAGTGTGGTCTACTTTAAAGTTATTCTTCTTACAGAGTAATTTAGACATAAAAGTGTTGGATGACTTTTGAGTAAGATTTTTTAAATACACTATTCAAAGTAGCTAAAGATCATGCTCTTAGATCTGTGTACATATCTCTACTAATCTCTACTAATATTTTATACAATAAACAATGCCACTGAATTGGCACTAAATTTAAACTTATAAATATGTTAGCTAAAACTTTGAACTCTAGTGTAACTAATATTGTGGTTGAAAGTGCTCAAAAGAAAAAATGTGGATAAAATAATGTTTTGGGTGATATATAATTTCTTTGAAATGATTTTCGCATTGTCTTACTTTGAACAAGACAAACCTCTTCACTGAATCTTGCGAAAAGTTTGAAATAATTTTTTTAACTGTTATTGTGGAGTTATTTGGATTTAAATGCAAATGTAATAGCAGCATTTTCAAAACCTCTTGATAGATCTGTTCAGTGTATCGTAACCTTGATTTATCTTGTTTTAAAGTACTGTTAAAAATAAAATATAATTTCAATATTTACTAAAAAACTAAAAAAACACATTCGTAATTTAATCACAAATACAAATGATATTAATTGAAATATCTGTGGCAGTGAATTAGCCCAAATTGTTTTTTAAATTAGCTATGTATTAGTGGTATATGATGTATACCACTAATACATATACTATGTATTAGCTATGTATTAGTGGCTATTTGCGATTTAATTTTCTTCTTCAGATATTCGGTAACAATTGAAGATTGACCAAACATTTCTCAACGAATATATACTAAACAAAATTCTAATTTCCCAAAAAAAAAGTCAATTTGAACAAAGAAAAAATTGCAATTTATGGCCTCAAGAATCAAAACTAATTCCGGTAAAAATAATTAATATGCATTTTTTATAGTTAAAACGGTTAATGAAGCAGTGCAGGAAAAAATTAGATTGAAAAAATGTTTGAGTAATATTTTAAAATATTACCACTGGAGCATCTTCATCCACAATTCCTGTTAAAGACCCAACGAAAACAGGTGGCCTATTTTGTACGTCTTGAACTGTCAAAGAAACTTCTGCTGTTGAATTATGACGACCATCCTAAAATTTATTAAGAGAAAATTTCAGCAAGATTATATCTTGAAGTCTTCTACTCACTTGAGTTTAAGTCAAAGGTATTTCATCAAAATTTGCCTGAACGCATTTTGATTTTCTTTTCCCTACGATTTTTTGTAATAATTCCAATATGTTTTACAGTATAATACAGTTAATAATTTTATATAATACTGCTAATAATTTTACAGTAAGTTTACTGTAATAAACTGCAAAATTGCTAGTTTACAGTAATGAGGTACATTTAACACTGAGTTAATGGTCATATAACTATTACATTATTTAAAAACTATTGAAAAATGAAACTGGGGAAAAATGAAATTCGGGACTTACATCAGCAATTAGCCGTAAATGATAGCTTTCCTTTTCAGTATAATCCAGACTTTTTCGAAGAATGATGGATGCAGTTGAAGATTGCGGACTAGAAGACTGCGTAATTACGGAGAATTTTTCACAAGCATTCGGATACTAAAATCAGAAGTATAACACGCGTAAGTGACAAACTACTTGTTAAATAACAGAAAAACAGCAAAATGAAGGGTATTGTATTGACTGGAAAATCGATCATTTAAATGTAATTAATGTTCAAGCACGCAATACAAATATTCTGAGCCCAAAAGGAGGCAAGTATAGAAATACCTGAGGATTAAAATCGCAACGTATCTGAAGAACACCTCCAACATCATCTTTGTCCGTTACTTTGATATTTTCTATGATAGTTTCACCAACTGGGGTATCCTGAAAATTAAAAAAAATGTTGAAATTGCAGTCAAAAAAGCAAAAACATAATTAGAAAATTTCATTTTTTATTAGATTTTTCTTCAGAAATAAATATTAGAGAAATAAAAAAAATTTTTTGGTTATCATTGCCTATTGTTGTGTTCTGGGATGACTTATTCAAGTATCTACTAAGAACTAGGATATTTATAAATCCAGTTGATCCAATAGTTCTAGAATGTTTAAAGGTATTGTTGAGTTCTAAAACAATCACGATCATCAAAAGGTGAAGTGTACTTATGAAGAATAAGAGAAAATGACATTTCGTTCTAACAGAAAAAAATCTAGAAATGTAACAGGAATTTGAAAATATAACTTCAGTTCTAACTGAAACGCGTTTTAAATAATGTATGTTGAATACCCGAATGTGTTGAAGCTTTAGTACTCAGATGATAACAAACTGATTACTATCCATTAGTTTTACGTCGCTCTATTTGTCGAACAGGTAATCAATTTATTTGGAATAGAGCACAGAAGCTCGTTTTTTCTGCACAAAATCATATTCTCACTTACGCTTTTTATACAACACGACCACTAAAAGTGACTTTATAAAACTCTGCGCTAGAACAGCACTGTTGTGGTTTTCTATATAGTATTAGCTATTGTTATTTTGCAATGGGGTGAAATTTTCTACGAATAAATAAATACATAAACAATTTGAAAAATCCTCATCCTCTAAATATTGTAAACATGTTATCTGCAAAAAATCTTAGCAATGTTTATAAACTCTAATCAGTAATGTACATAGACTTAGGTGCGCCCCTCCCCCCAGCAAGTTTGTAAGTGCGCCCTCACTCCCCTATTAAACTTTCAAAAAACAATTTCCCGGGTTACTCATAGTGCTATTTTTCTGAATTGTGTGGCCTCAAAACTAGCGTGCCGCCCCCTCCCCCCACCCGCGCGCTGTGACTCTAATACAAAATGAAAAAACAAACAATTCATAATAAATCAATAAAAAGGAGAACAAAGTTGCAATATTTTTCTGAACACTACTCACGAAAATCATTAACACAAAATATATTTGGTAAATGTCTCTAGAGCATCTGAATTATCATTTTGAATTACAAGAAGAAGAAAAGTTATTAACTTTTTAATTAAGTTTTAAACACAGTGTCTTTAAGTTTTTTTACAGTATTTTGCTGTAATAAGATAAATAATGGTAAAAATGTTGATTTTACATGAAACAAACCGAAATACTCACTTCTGGTACGATAGCTTTGTACGGCATGCCATGAAATTCTGGTTCGTTGTCGTTCTCGTCAAGAACAATAACTGTAACAGGTACTCTAACCTAAGTGATAAATACAGGAAACAATCAGTAAAATTACAAATTCAAGCGAAATTCTGACTTCGGTTGGTTTTTTGATTGCAAACAAAATTCATGAGAAACTGACTTACAATCTGACTGAATAGGCAATCTTTTAAATATTATGAATTTGCAACGCTTAAAAATGAAAATGCAGTAAACTCCCGATTATCCGAGGAATAGAGTGGCACGCTAACCGCGGATAAGCGAATATCGCGGATAACCGGAAAAATGGGTAAATAACGACACTAATGTATGGCAGTAGTTTGAAAAGAGTCAATAACACAACACAGACATGAAATTATAGCTAAAAATGGTAACGTTGAATGTAAAAAAATATTTTTTAGAAGCTAAAAACACCCAATAACGTACTTGCATCTTCATGCACTTTGTGAATTATTATCGTAAAAGAAGGAAAACAAAAGTGTGAAAGGGCCGCGGATAACTCGAAAATCCAAATAGTCTGCGCAATATTAAAAATGATAGAAATCTGTTGCGAAGGTGCTGTTGGGAAGTACAAGGGGGAGTTTAAAACATGTCCAAATTTAATTTTTCTTCATTTTTGCCCTTTTTAAAAAGTAATTTTTCTTTCTGACTTCCATTTCTAACGAGAATCAACGTTATCCTAAATGATTGGATGACTTTCAGTAGCTAGGCTAATAATTTACTTTAAATTGATTTACTAGCCATTATTTCCCGATTCTGGATAACTGGATAATAATTTACGAGTATTTCTCCCATTTCATCATAGAAAATATAAAAACTATTAACATATGAGTGAGGCTGTCAAATTTACAGAAACATAATCAAAACTTCTCTGTATGACTGTAGTACTTTTGCTGTAATAATTTAAAAAAAAAGTCAAAACGGCACAATTTTAAGACAAATTTCAAATAGGTTCAAAATATATATATTGTTTAAGTAACCAAACACAGATTTTCTTTTAAGTGAAAAATTTTGATTGCATTACAGCAAAATAGAGACAAATTTTAGACTTACCACGTTGTTGTCTTGCCCATTACCGACGACATCTTCGAGAGACACGTAAAATCTCAAGCTATCATTTATCTGAAAAGATATTAAAGACTTTTTGTAATGAAAAGCAAAATATAAATCTTTCAAGCGTTACTAGTCCGCTTAATGGAGTAGCCATTTTTCTACGAAAAAATATTCTAATAAGCGAGAAATTCCCCTACCCAGGATTAAAACAATGCATTACAACGGTTTGGTACATTGGAATAATATTATATTATTTCACCAATATTCTAATAAGCGAGTATATTTACTAAAACATTCAAACATAAGAAATTTAGTTCTTTTTTTTGTCATAAAAGTTACTGTTTCTAAAAATACATTAATATTATAATTTGTGAATACTTATTATTGGTGCCATCTGTGTTTTTTGGAATTATCATCAATCATTACCTTTTTTTGGTATTGATTATTATTATTATTATTATTATCATTATTATTATTATTATTATTATTATTATTATTATTATTTTTTATCATTATTATTTCTATTTTATTAAAAATTACTAGCAATCGATATATATTTTTAGCATATTATACCCATAGTAGTTTTATTGCAACTGCAATACTAATATTGCAAGACTAATAAAAATTTATAATATAAGACAAAACCCCTGATCAGAACTAGTCAAGAACTTATGTTCTGCAACCGTAATTGTTCAAAATAAACACTTTATAATTGTACTACGAAAACGCAAAAATGGAATACAAGGATATGAAGGATAGGGAGTGGTACATTGGATGTGGAAAATGACACTTAAGAAAATATTATTTCATTATTCACAGAGATGAAGCGTACTAAATCATTTCTTCTCAAGAACATCGCTTTAGAGTTGCTCTTACTTACTTCTCTATCAATAGGTGCAGCTACTGTGATAATTCCAGTATTGCTATCGACACGAAATCTGTCAGTTCCTTCCAATCGATAAATTACAGTAGAATTTTCTGGATCAGATCCCAGTAGATGGAAAAACTCAGTACCTTTAAAAAGGAATGAGCTTTTAATTCAAACTGAATAAATATACATATTTTTAAATTAAAAAAAATCTTATTCTAAAAATTTCAATTTGATTATAAGAAAAATAGCACCTGCTCTTTTTGAAGCCTCGAATCTGTGTGAATGTGTGCATTTTCATGAAGTTTAACAAATTACAAGATTCGACAAACATAAGTTGCTAAGTATGGGTTCCCTAACTTTTCCAATTCGGGACACCCTTTGAATAGTTAGATTTTTCTCATGGCATCGTAGCCTATCTCTATAATATTAACCTATATTGATACAATGAACCCTTCGCGATACCCTTACTTATCTCTGTGGGGCACTCGTTTTAGTCACCCTGATATAAAGTCTTAATTTGAATAATGATAATTTAAAAAAAATGAAATAAATAAAATCTTATGCAAAAGGTGTTCAGAATACATTATGTTTCAAGAGAGGAACTACAATGCGTGAGCTAATCCTTGTATCTACTGCAAACTTTAAAAAATTACATTTTTCATTTCAAATGCGTGTTATTTATGTTAGGTTTGTTCCCTTAGACAGAGAAAGTAATTGTCTTTTCTTATGTTTTTTTTCCTTTCCAATAGGGATGCATTACAGGCATTTGCTTTCGCACGCCTAGTGCACCCCCCTCCACATCTCTCAATATGGCATTATACAGATTTTTATGGGCCACCATTAAAGCGCAGATGTCAATAACAGAGACAATTTTGACACCCAGTTTCCACCAGATGAGGCACATGGGCTCTCTTTGATGCCAAGCGGCACTAGGAGTTTTAATTTTGCTGTAGGCGTTCAAATCAAACGGATACTCTAGGGAACTTTAACATGACATGTCACATAATCATGCGCATGATCGCTTACGATTTTCGCCATTTTAGAATAGTTTTGTATACTTTAATGTTGGTAATGATTTTGTAACTTTTCCTCCTCCACCTAGTATCGAGGTAAAAGACTCAAATACGGTAAATATCATTTCGTAGTTAAGTAGGATATTGTTATGATGTTACGAAATTAACAAGTAGCAATAGGAAGCACAACGTTGAATGCAAAAGCTCTGAGCGCTTGCCTGTAATCAGTTCGGTAATTTGTGATTTATCAAGTTTGCAACCCTGTGTTTTCTACTGTTATCAAGAAAATTGATAGTTTATTGTAATTTCTCTATCTTTCGCTTTATATTCAAATAACGGTAACGATAGTTAAGTGATAAATTAATTTTCATACATACCAACAGGTGTATTTTCTTTGATCACAGCTAAATCAATGTTTCGCAAAAATATTGGCGGATTGTTAGCAAATGCTGAGGCTGGAAAAAGAAAATCACATTTGAATAATAAGTTCCCATAAAGTTGTAGCATTTTATAAAGTGAATAAAAAAAAAGCTGGTTTATTTCACTAAAATCAGCTTTGAAGGATACGCTTTTTGTAAAGTAATTTTGAATACATGTACTCAAATAGTTTATTATTTTTTCTTTTTCCGAATTTACAGACTTAGTTTCTATTTTGATACTCCCTTCCTGCCTGACCTCGCTTCCAAATGATGGCTGCTTTTACGCTCGAAGATGCAAAATTAGAAAATAACTGGAATTTTTAGCAATGATGTATTATTTATCTTTCATATTCCGCTAACTTCATTTAATAAACCTTGTTTGCTATTTATTTTTATTTAAAAATGAATTAATGTAATATTAATTTAATAATATTAACGTAAGTTTTGAGAATTTAAAATGAAAAAAAAAGACGTTTTAAAGCACGAAATATTAAAAATCATCTATTTAGAAAATCATTATTGCAAATCTCTCCGAATTATAAAACAGTTTTAATGATTTAGCTGTTAAATCTTTTTTTGCCTATACGAAAAAAAAAAAAAAAAAAAGAAAAGAAAGCACTTTTATGAAACAAGGCATAAACAAGATACATTTTGTGTTGAAATTCTCATTTTATCAATTTACAGTTTCGTGAATACTAAAAATCTATTCAGGTTCCTAGATACGTTCAGACATGTGGAAATATGTCACCCGTTATATCCTTCTTGCGGAAATTAAGAGTGATGCAGGAGAAACACGAAATTATACAGGGTGTCCACTCCAATCGTGGACCAATAGCTAATTTCTAAACCGTTAGAGATAAGCATATAGTTGATTTAGGAAAAAATCTTCAAATTATGAAAGGAATTTTGGGTCGATTCAATGTTTTTCAAAAAATCAAATTTTGAAAGAGTTACGAAATTTAAATTTTTATACAGCCCCCCAGTCCTATCAATCATATTTAGTAAAACATTCTTGACACTGTAACGTTTAAAACTAAAAAAAAATCACTCCTCTACCACAAAAATTGACCGAGTTATGACGTTTTGAAAAATCAAGATTTTGCATTAGTTCATGACGTCATCGAGCGATCGCTTAAGGGACCGTATGCGAAATCCTTCAAAATCTTGATTTTTCAAAACGTCATAACTCGGTCAATTTTTGTGGTAGAAGAGTGATTTTTTTTTAGTTTCAAACGTTACAGTGTCAAGAATGTTTTACTAAATATGATTGATAGGACTGGGGGGCTGTATAAAAATTTAAATTTCGTAACTCTTTCAAAATTTGATTTTTTGAAAAACATTGAATAGACCCAAAATTCCTTTCATAATTTGGAGATTTTTTCCTAAATAAACTCTATGCTTATCTCTAACGGTTTAGAAATTAGCTATTGGTCCACGATTGGAGTGGACACCCTGTATGTATCCAGCAAATTTATATCGAAGTTTTTAGCTAGAACATAAACCTTTTGTTTACTCATCATTTAAAACACCTAATATATTTTTAGAAATAAACCTGATGTGTGCTGATATTAAACTTTATTTTAGAAAAGATGTTTCAGTATTATATCAGCTATTATTTCTTACAACTATAAAAAGGACTGCAACAAGGTTAAAAAATAACTTACCTAAAGCAAAAAATAAAAGAAGAAATCGTTTCAGCATCTTGATTTCTTAAAACTTTTGATGGCTGATTTAAACGGCACCTAATAAATTAAAATGAATCAATAAAAGTCTTATACATGCTCAATACTACAAGATTTTAAATTTACATACTAAGAACATTGAAATTTAAATCAAATATCTAACTGAGTATGCAGTTACTTTTTCTTTTGCGCATTCATTCTTTAGGTTAATCAACAAATACTATATATATTTAATATTCTTCCTACTTAATGTCATGATAGTTACTTAGATATGTGTCGTTCCCTGTAAAAATTCTGCAGCTCCACACTTTTACATGCGTATTTGTTTGCTAAATGTCATCATATTTAGATGTTAGATATCTTTTAGTATAAAAGCCAAGCAAAGCCATTTTCGATATATAAATATCTAATGACAAATAGTAGCTGTATACAAGTATTTTTTTTCCTACAGGAAAATTTTTCAAAGTCTTATATATAGTAAGACGTTGTAAAATTATTTACAGGGAAATACACTACTCTTATATTGAACGCGACAAATGTAAAACTCGCAAAGTGCGAATTTGAACTTGCACTTGAGTCGTCCTTTTTTAACGTTTTCTCATCAGTATATCAAAAACGATACATTTTACGATTTTTTAGCTGGCCAAAAACGTTTCTTCGGCTTTAAAAACATGTGATGTAAGAGCATTTTATATTCTCAAATCCTAAATAGAGGTGCTGTGTAATCCAGGCAGTTAACTTGATGCTTGAAAATTAATGAACTTGGAAATCAAGGTTGCATTTTATTTTTCTTCAACTTATGAAAACTTTTCCATCCTCAAAACGTTTAAATTGTCTATGCTGGAACTAATCTGATTAGTTTCCCATGCAGCCATGCAATATCCATTAATTTATAAATTCATCTTACAAGAATTTTTTAAACAATACAAACTTTGCAGAAAGCTACAAATTTTTGCCTCATAGTCAAAGCTAAGGCACAATTATGAACAATTACGAAACAGCTCAATAACAGCATTAAAACAATAGTTTTACCCGCCTTCGGACTTGTCAGTACCGAATAGCGATTATTGACACGAGGGCATAAAACCTCTTAAGAAGTTGATAATATGTGATCATCGACTCAGTTTCTCCATCAGGATTTTTGTGCATGTAGGTAAAATTTCATTTGAATGACCATTCAGTACCTATAAACAACGCTATACTCAGAGGTGCAGTGTTTGCAAATAATATTTTTATCTATAAAAATGAACGGTAAACACAATTTTAAAAAAGAAAAAAGAGAGAGAGACAGAGATAGTTTTTTACGATGGAAAAATATCTTAACTATCGTTTTTATCATAGTGTTACAGCTATGACAGTAATAACTTCTATTGTAAATCCTCACGTTAAGAAGTTAAGTCTGATACAACCATCCTTAATTTCTAAAACTGCAGTAGAACTTCATTAATCCTGACTAATAGGGAATCTAGGTTGTCTAAATTTATGAAAGTACGGATTAAATAAAATAACCTACGATTTGAGACATGGTTTATAAGCAAACTACTGTAATAAAGATTGCATAAGAGAAACTAACAAATTTCATGATAAGAATGCAAAATACGGCCTGTAAAAATACATTATTGCTGTAACTCGCCCTTTATTTATATAGTATGTAATTCTAAAGGGCTTTCCGGATTAAGCGAAATCTGGTTTAATAGGATCCGAGTTAACGAGGGTATACTGTAATTATCTAAGGTAGATTTTTATAGTTGAATGCAAGCACTATAATGTCACAAGAGCAAACATTACGATGTATTTCCTTTCTGATGTTACAAAAATACTGTATTATTATTGTAATTATTTTCTGATGAGTATTCATTTAAGGAGGACAGTGTGTTACTATGTTACCTATAAGTCATTCATAGTGCTGTGTATTTGTTTTAAAATGCTTCAGAAATATTCATTTTTTTAGACATTGAGTCATGAGGCAGAACAAAAGAGATAATGAATAACCTTTGAATGAGGAGCATTTCAGAAAGAACATTTCAAAAAAGTATATGGATGTCTACTGACAGCTAGTTTAAATATTGATGACACAGGAGCGCTAGGTATCCGCTCTAAGTATTCATGAATTTGACAACCGGGTGAAGTATAAATGGTTGCCATTTTCTAAAAAGACGAGCATCGCAAGTCAAAACCAGAAGTTCTTTGCTTTTTATCCATCATCATATATCCGGGTATTCAACATTTTCTTTGGGTCAGATGAACCAGTTTCCAGCAAATAATTATTCGATCATAAACGCAATGGGTTTTCTTTGTTGAAATTATCTGCAACACGTAATTGATCTGCCACGGCATCTTGACTTGTTTTCGAACATCGCAGATGGCTGACAGCTAGCTTCAATGACCCAGAGTCGAGACGTCAGGACATTTTAACCAAAAACAGAACTTTTATTCTTTTTTTTTTTAAGTGAAGCAAGTAACCAGCTTGCATGTTCAGAGTAAAATATATATCTGAAGCAAAGTTTTCATAACTGCTTAAGTTTTTCATTTAGCAAAACTTAATGTCAATTAGAACGAGCAATATATATCTAAAGCTGATAATTTCTTCAAAGTAGATTTTAGAATATGACCTTTTTTTTCCTTTTCTAAAGTGTGCTTCAATATAAATAAAAAATATTGTGATTGAAAATGCTGGCAATAAGACTGAAAAATTGCTCATTTAAAAAATTTTCTTGAAATCTTTAGTGCAGATTAAAAAAAAAATGATAAGAAATGTTTCCTTCTCTAAAATATTTTGATAGATGTTTTTGCGTAAACTAACACTACAAAGACTTATTTACTTTTATTAATTAATGTAGTTGCTCTTGAAATATTAATAAAAAAATTACTTTCAAATTTCATTGGAAGAATTAAATTCCCTAACCTCTCTATAACTATGTTGTAAGATAAAAATTGCATTCTATTGTAATTTTTTCTATCATTGGTAGGGACAGTTCAAACTTTAAAATTATGTGACGATATTGGAGTACTCGCATGATTTTATTATTGCTGCAAACAATTTGATGAATAAAATCACTCAAACAGGAACAAACTGCACTCAATCACTCAATTGGAACAACAATTTTTTGATTCTCTGTCTTATTTTCGGAAAGCTGGAAATGTTGGAGACCCGAAAAGATGGCGCCATATTCACAAGGCAAGCTTGATATGAGAAATGTTAAAAGCCCAATGTAAATTTATCTTCAAGAGGCAGAAATCAGGCATTGCATACATCTGCATGGGATATGGAAGCTTATACTATATGGATTATTAGATGAGCTCGGAAGCTTATCGTGTTCGTGTTACTCAAGAATTGAATGTTCCTGATCGAAGTCATTCATTGATGTAAATGGTTCCACAAAACTTGATTATGTGTATTCTTCAAAGAGGAAGATACGTTCATCATGAAAAAGCTTTGAATTCAGCTAAAATTCATAATCCTGGGTAAAAACTATTTTGATCACACTAAACTAAAAGCCATTAAAAGTGTCAATTCACAAAAGAAAAATAGCGCATCATTCCAAGCAATAGAGTGTTCTTAATTACCCCCGCCTAAAAAATAATTTAGATTTTTCGAAAAGAAAATAAACTTATTTTCTAACTGGTTGTGGGACTTTTGGATAACCTTGTATAATGTTATGCAATAGTTTTACTTTAAATCAACTTCTACCTGCCTCCCCCCTTAAAAAAAAAGTAAAACATTTACTTTAAGAGGAGAATTCTGTCGCAAACGCTTTTCCAGTGAGTAAACCAAAGAGTTAATTAGATTTGTACTGATTCAAATTCGCTTCGTTCCGTAGAAATGTAAAGTTTAAAATATGTTAGTTTTGGAAAAAAAAAGCATTTGAACAAGCCAAAATTTTGTAGAAATTTGTTTTCTTTATCCATGCTGAAGACTTAATTCATTTGCTAAACTGTACGTAGAATAATCTATCTCAGACTTCAACGAAAATTCTGCCGTGCTAAGCACAAGAGTCGTATCTGCACTTTTTAACAAAATTGAGTTATCACCACCAGGTGACTCTTTGCGACGTATTTACCTAAATACAAAATTATATGGTCATTTGAGAACGGGAAACGTTTTTTAAAAAAATCTGAAAAAGTTTCATCTGAATCAAATACATGGTGGCGCAAAACTTTAAAGAGTTATATCTCAATTTGAGCTCGACTGCAGATACCACTTTTGCGCTTAGCACGGCAGAATATTCCACCAAATAAAACCACACCACAACATTCCTTTCTCCTGAGCTCTTAGCCGGTCACCCACTTGCAAGGAAAGTGTCGAAGTTCCAAATAGCTTCTCTGATCATCCCGTACATTGGAAAAACAGAGAAGCACTAATGGTGAGTGACCCTTTCCCTTAGTGACTGACCCGCAAAGTTACTCTTCCGTGAAGCCCGCAGCCAATATTTTCTTCCGCTCGACCTTCAGATTCCAAGACTCGAGAAAATACGAGCGAGGGAAAAAAGTAAATTAATTATTTGCAGTTCTTTTAAAAATTATTGCTACCTTTTTTCTTTTGTCGATTATACAAGGCTTATACAGCCGTGCTAAGCGCAAAATTGGTATCTGCACCTAAGCTCAAACGGAGATATTACTTGCAATACACCGCCAACTCGGTTATTTCGATCCATGGACAGCTGTTTCGAGCTTATTATGCTCTCATCAGCATGTAATACGAAAGTAGTCGAGTTGGAGGCAAAAATCCTCTTATAAAGCAAAGAGAGCCAATAAAACTGGTAGCTAATGTGAAATTAGAATACCAGCGAGCGACCGCACTTGGTACGGTACAACTCGTATTTTTTTTTACGCAGAGCTCAAGGTATAAAGCAGTAAGTAACCACCCCCAAGCAAGGCCTAATGCTGTTTAATTACTGTTTAAAGTTTTGCGCTACCATGTGTTTGATTCAGATGAAACTTTTTCAGATTTTTTTAAAAAAATATTTTCCAATCTTAAATGACAATATAATTTTGTATTTATGTAAAATACGTCACAAAGAGTCACCTGGTAGCGATAACTCAGTTTTGTTAAAAAATGCAGATACGACTTTTGTGCTTAGCACGGCAGAATAAATGTGTTTGTAATTTAAGAAGATTTGCTTTAAATATTTGCTGACAATGATTAGATCATATTTTTTTCTCATTACAAAAAATACTTGTAATTGAAAAAGATTTACGACAAGACAAATATGTTGCTTGTAATGATTATATCATTATTTGGTTTATCATTTCCCAATTTGGTTATCATGTGAAGATATTTGCCACAATTAATTGCTAATTTTGATTATATCATAATTTGTTTTCATTTGTTTTTGTTCATAATTTTGTAAAGAGAAATACTTTTCATTAAAAGAGATTTGTAATGAATACTTGCTTATAATGATTACATCATAATTTGTGCTTTTCATTACCAAAAATAGCAATCATGTGAAGAGATTTCTGACTAATGCTCGCTTCCAATAATTATGTCATACTTTTTTTCTCACTACCGAAAATACTTGCCGCGAATGAAGATACTTGTGTTAAGTACAATACTTACAATAACTATATCCTTTTTTTTTTTCAAATAAATTTCATCGCCATCGATAAGTTTCCCATTGAAAGGAATCTTGTTTTGAAAATTATTTTTTGCCTGCTATTAATTTAACCGTATATGTTACCAGAAAACTACATACGTACCGATGATAGGGGACATCTGGTTCCTTTCCTAACTATGCTTGCCACAATTTCCCCAAAAAAAAAAAAAAAAAAAAAAAAAAACCACTTTATTGCGTATGGTATTTAAATCAAAACATAAAGGAGTTCTTTCGATTTGGGAAAATATAACTTCGCAAAAAAAAAAAAAAAAATAAATAAATAAATAAATAAAAACTTTTGTTTCTGTGTTCTGGTTTTAAATATTCAATTCTAACTAATTTTGGGTCTAAAAAATGAATATGTAAATGATTTTTTTTATTAGACCTTGTTTACAGGGATATACGAAATGTATTTAGCTGTGATGTTAGTGTTTCATGGCAAAGCACGCAGGTCTCTTGTATTTTTTGACGCATTTAAATGCCCTCCGAAACTGAAGTAGCAACTTTCTTCTCTCAAAATTTAACGTTCTTCTGTGGAGTACTATTTTCCTAAAGTCAAATATCTCTAGGTAATATTGCATTCAGAGCATACTTTAGCGATTTCCACTGAATGCTACCACTTTCTACATTTAACAAGCAAAGTTAATTTAATACGGATGAGTGGTTACTTTTAAGACCTTTTGAAGTCCAGACTCAGTTTCCTTCGAAAACTTACTCTGACTTGTTAGAAAGCTTATATTCGACAATATTACATTTGAATAGTAGTATAATTATAACCGATACGTATAAAATGATATCTAGAAAAAAAAATTAAGGAACAGTGGCACTCCGGGTAATTCTGACAAAAATTAAAATTTGAACAATTAATTCCGGTATTTTTCAAATCATCAGCAAAAGAAACTAAACTGAACATTTTACTTCAGAACGTATAAAATTACCACAACAATTTATACGTGATTGAGCATGCATTAGTGCAGCAATATGAAATTACACGTAAAAATTGATAAAAGTAACGCTAAGACCCATGCGGCTTTTTCATTTTCAGTAAGCAACAGCTAAACTCTAAATTCCACTATTGTTTTTTTAAACTAAACATAGTAACCATAATATTATTACTACGTATTAAAAAGTTTTCGGCTGCAATACTAAACAAAAAAAAAAAAAAAAAAGAAAGAAAGAAAAGAAAAAGACAATCGTATGACTGAACTTTGTGTCCGTAGTAAGTACTAATAATAAATAAGTGATTAAGTTAAAAAACTACATACAGTTGTAGCATTTTGAAAATATTACTCTTAATTTTAAGTTGAATTTAAATATTGCTTAAAATTTTAATTAACAAAACACTGCTATCTGTCATAAAATTAAAAATGTTAAGCATAATCATGTAGGTTTGAAATTTAATTCTATTGTGGAAGCAAAATTAAACCTTTAGTCCCTTTTATAGTTTATGGGAATCATATTAAATCCATGCACATTTTTAATTTAGGAAGATATTTTTAACAGAGCTAAAAACATTTATTTACTATTTAAGCAATTTTCCTTTTCAATTCACAGATTTTACTTATGAGTTAACGATATAAATTAATTTTCTTAAACTATTTGAGTTAATTTTTATTTCAAAATCATTAGGTGTTTTATACTTCACGTTTTAATATTTTTCTTTTGATTTTGGAAAAAAAAATTTATTCTCTCCCCCTTTCCGCTGAGTAATAATGAACATTTCTGAAACTTACATTCATTTCGGTATTGTAACGTGAATTTTGAATTGCTGTCACAAATTTACTGAAAAAATAATTTGATTTAATTATGTATTCATTTTTCAAAATCATGTTTCAGTAAAATTATTTTGAAAATATTTCGAAGCATTAAAAAAAATATTCGGAAAAATGCATTAAAATTATGCTCCATATTGTGGTTTTCTAAATGAAACAAAAATTTTGATTCAAAAATTAAAAATAACTTAAAATTTGCTTGTGAGCATTTGGATCGATTTTTTTTTCTCTCTCTCTTCTTTCAAGTTTAAAATCAAAGGACATCTTCAGTTATTGGACTTATCACTGTCAAATTGACATGATTATCCTGAGTTTAAAATTACTAGTTATGAACAAACGTTTAAAAAAAAATGTTTAAAAAAAAAAACAGCTCGATTTTTCTTAACCAATCCTTATCTCTTGATAAGGATTTAAAAGGTCATTACTTAGCAGAAGGTATTTATAAAAATTAATAAGAATTGAACTAAAGTTTTAAATATGATGGTAAGTTTTAAAGATGTATTTGTAAAAATCGGCGCGAAGTTGTTATAAAAGTATCCTTACATTTAACAGAAAAATAGGAAAACAAGTTTATCTTGGTGGGAAACGAGTGAAAGAAGACAAGAATTAATGGGTGATTCTCAAGATAGGGAAGAAGTTTTGTCCTTAAACGTTCAAAATAACTTGGCAGGCTCTCTAGAATTTCTTTAATTTTAGAGGCGTTTTTCTTTTTTTGGACGAAATATTACTCATTCTTTAAATAAAAACTTTTTAAAACAACAGAATGGAGGTCTGACATATGATGAACAAGAATGTGTAATGCTTTCGTTTTTGAAATATTAGAATAATATTTAAGTACAAAAAAATGTTATTCTTCGCTAATATCAATTAAAAAACGATTACTTATCTAAAAGATTTATTTTTAAAATTAAAATTATAATGTTTAGCAAAAAGATTAAAGTTTGTTCTCCGTATTTCATTTTCAAATTAAGTACTCTTGCATTAATGCAGGTTATTATTAATAAATATTTCATTATTTTTACAAACAACAAACAGTTTATTAAAAGGAAGAATTTATAGGAAACAGGCATTCATTCTAGATTGATGTGAAAATAGAAGCATCTGTGGTATTCTAAGAACTAAATTTAAGCATTAGGTAAGTACATCAACTCTACGTCATTAGAATGGATAGTAGTCTTCTTAATAAATTTTGAATTCAAATATTTTAGTTTATTGATTCGCACTTAACTTTGGTATTTCATGTCATCGAAAAGTGTTGCAATTATTTTATGGTTTGTCATTACATTTGAGCTCACATTTGTCATTACATTGAGTTTTAACGTGTCATTAGAATGGGTAGTAATTTTCATAATAAATTTTATTTAAAAATATATATTTTACTGATTTTCATATAACTGATATGCTTAAATGCCTCAGAAAGGAATCTTGTGCTTCCAAATCAACTCAAATTTGTCATTAGCGTGCATTTTCCTGTCCATGCCAATAACAAATGACTTTGGGAAAAAAATTACTATATTCTTTGAGTGAAACTTTGAATTTTTATTTTTGCTTGGCGACGGGTGAAGTATTCAGGACACTTTACTAACACCCCCGCCCCCCCCCCTTTTTTTTTAAAAATGTACTAAAAATAATATTTTACTTTTTTTTTTTTTTTTGGAAAATTCGCAAATCTTGGGAATCCCCCTAATATATTATATAAGGTTTGTTACCAACGAACGAATTGTGACAACAGTTTTCGTGTTTATTAAATGCAATTCTTGTAGACTTTTTCTAACTACTAGCTTATTTGAGAGTTCAATGTGTCTAACAGCAATGTGGAAGGGGAAGAATGTTTGTTGAGAAAAGTTAAAGAAGTTAAAATAGTATCCGTAGATAATTTTTCAAAACTGTAACTTCAGTTTTCTGGTGTGCAGTAGATAAAATTGTAGTAGTGTTGTTGTAAATACTAGTTCAGTAAAAAGTTTAATATATCTAGTAATGGTAAAAGAAAAAGTAGTTTGTTGAGAAAATTTGAACTAAATAATCAGCATGGTTTAGTCACTTTAGCTAGTTATCAAGTGCTTGATCAGTGAACTGTGAGCAAATGTATTACAAATGATAGTTTAATTAAAAATCTAAAATTTAAAAAATAGCTAAAAAAATGATTTTCCGGTTAACTAAATAAAACTGATTGAGTAATGATGGAAATTAAAATAATATAATGAAAAATACAGCAAAAACAATGGCAAATGGAAAGGAAAGACAAAGCCCGGTATCACGAACTCTTTCTCTCCAATCATAAACAAATCGGAAACAGGTACTCACCTTTCAACTAACACCATTCCATCATTATTACGAATTCTTTCGGTGCAAAGCTCGCTCCTCCTTGAAATTTATACACAAATTCCTTGACTTATTACTACAAAACTGTAATATTGACACAATACAGGCATAACAAACAGTTCTGACAGTCTTACGAATCTAAGGAAACATACACACATGCAGAAGTATACACCTGATAACCCATTCGACAGACTAGATGACTTGAGCGAGGCGTTTTCTCGCCGCTGTGCAAAAGACGTGGCCTCTGTCGAGATACAAGAGGTTCGAAACCGGTTTCGAAAAGGTATAAGAAAGGTGAGGAGGAGGGAGGAGCGGGGGATGAAGGCGAAATATTTTTTGCTTCACCTTCTTGGCGGTACAGGATGGGGGCTTTTCAGCAATCATTTCTCATCTCTCACCTTTCAGAGGATCACCTGCTTCTTGTGGCTACCTGTAAAGTAGAACGGGGATGATTTTTTGGGGGTTGTATTTTGATTTTTGATGCATCAGTCATCGGTTAAGAAAGCAATATAAAAGTTGAAGAAAAATAATTAGTTTGAAATTTATATACAGTGAACTCTCACTTATACGCCGCCTCATTTATGCGTCTTTTTCACTTATACGACGATTTTAAATGGTACCAGCACATTCCATAGTTAAATGATGATAGTATCATTCGTTTATGCGTCGCTCTATCCATAAATATTTCACTTATGCGCTGAATTTTCCCTAAAATGAAAATTTTTTTATTCATTTTCTTTTAGAAATAAGCATTTTTCTTCACTTTCCTCTTAAATCTTTCGCCTTTATTGCTCACGGAAGGCATTTTTTCCGCATGAACTAGAGTTTGGAGAGAGACAATTATCCATTATGCATCGTTTTAGAGGTAACAGCTTGTAATTAGGTATGCTACAATTTTTGTTTTCTCTTTATCATTGTAGTTACGTTACAGTAATTGCCAAACCGTACTAATATGTCCCTTTTGAATAGAAACTTCTTATTCATTCTCTTATTAGAGTCTATGTTGCGTTTTAGTCCTGTAAATAAGTTTGTTCGCTTATACGTCTCTCTCACTTATGCGCCTTTTTCTATTGGTCTCTTGGACCGGTGCGAGAGTTCACTGTAATAAAAAGTGAGTATTAAAAAGTATTTACACACTTACATGCAGATACGCACCACACATACGCAGCAAAAAATAATCTGCAGAAAATATGTTTTTTTTTTTTATTGTCTGGTGTCTTGAAAAGATTTCTGCAGATTTTTTGAAGACAGAAAAAGTCTGCATTTTGTCTTCAATATTATCTACAGAAAATACACGATGTTTTTTCCTTTTAGTTTTCTGCAGGTTTTTTGAAGCATATTCCAAATATGCTTCAGCAGATTTTTTTTGCATCCATATATATTAAACAGTCAAACCGTCATTCAGCAAATAATTTTGAGTACAGTGTCTGATTTTTTAACTGTGCAATCAATTTTTTATGCTTTTTTTTTAAAAATAAATTATAGATTTTAAACAAGACGTTGTGTATAAAAAGTTTGTCACTTGCATTTTTATACATGCGTACACGTACGAGGGCTGTCTGAAAAGTTTCCGACCTCGATATGAAAAGGGCAAAATTTATGAAACAAAGAAAGATGTTCTTATTAAGGAGTCTTTTGGAAACTTGGAACCGTAGTTTTGGCTATTTTTAGTCCAAATTGTGTGCGTGACAGCCATACTAGTGAGTTGCTCCAACAGTTTTTTTGAAAATGGAAAAAATCGAATATCAAGCTCTAATTTGATACATGTTTTAAAAAGGAAATACGCCTGCACAAATTAAAAAGGAGTTAGACTCTGTGTATGGGGACTCTGCACCATCGTATACAACCGTCAAATTTTGGTTAGCGGAATTTAAACGAGGCAGTACCAGCTAGAGTGTTCATGAACGCTCAGGTCGACCCAAAACTGCTACCACTGACGAACACATTGCTAAAGCTCATCAAATGATGCTGGATGACGCAGATTAAAGGTGAGATAGATAGAAGAAACTATGAATATCTCTAAGGAATGCGCATGCCACATTTTAAATGAGAAATTAAGCACGCGGAAACTGGATGCATTTTGACTGCCGCGTTTGCTCAATTTGACCAGAAACGTTTCCGAACGAGCATTTGCAGCACACTTCTGGCACAATGAACCAGAGTTTTTCTGACGATTTATCATTGTGGATAAAACCTGGATTCCTCAGCTCACTCCAGAAATAAAAATGCAGTTAAAACAATGGACTACAAAGTGAGAACAGCTCTAAGAAAGGCCAAAATAGTTCCTTCTGCAGGAAAAGTGATTCCGACCGTTTTCTGGGATAGCCATGGAGTGATACTCATTGACTACCTTAAAATGGGAAAGGCCATAACAGGAGCATACTATTTTACTCTCCTTGACAAATTGAAGAAGGAAATAGAAGAAAAACGACCGCATTTGAAAAAGAAAAAAGTTCTTTTTCATCAAGAAAATGCTCCTGCTCACACCTCAGTGGTTTCAATGGCCAAAATTCACGAGTTAAGGCTCGAAATCGTTGAACAACCACCCTATTCACCAGACCTGGCCCCAAGCGACCCTTTTTTGGTCCCTAAGCTGAAAGAAGCACTTGGAGAACAAAGGTTTTCTTCAAATGAGGAGGTCATAAATTTTGTCAACAGCTTTTTTGAGGACACGTTTTCATCACTACTTTTGGATGGGTTAAAAGAATGGGAGCATTATTGGGTGACGTGTGTGGACTTATAAGGATACTGTATCAAAAAGTAATAGCCAGTTTGGACGATAAAAATATTTTATCTATGTTAGGTCGGAAACTTTTCAGACAGCCCTCGTATGAGCAGTCCTCTAGAATGATTTTATTTTACTTTCTTAACTTTTCAACTTTCCACAAGGGATGCAGTTTGAAATTTTTTTGAGCTAGGCAAAACATGCATTTTTATTAATGTATTAATATATTATTTAACAGTTTTTTGATTAATATATTACACTGCTCGACATTGAAAATGCAACACCAAGAAAGAGTGGTCAGAAATTGATAAAATTTGGTAAGAAGACAGGGACAGCATGGAACAATAAGTGATATTTATTTCAAAATAAATAAGCAAAATTTAGAGCGAGGACGGCGTCGGCTCAGTAAGAAGTAGGACCATCGCGGACAGCGATGCACGAAGAAACACGTTTAGGCATGGAGTCAATAAGCCTGCCGATGGTGTCCTGAGGGATGGCACTCCATTTCCTTTCAACCATTTGCCACAGTTCGTCCTCTGAACGAGGCAGTGACAGGTTCTGCAAACGGCGTCTAATCACGTCCCACACATGTTCGATTGGTGACAAGTCAGGAGAGTATGGTGGCCAGGAAAGCATCTGTACACCTCGTAGAGCATGTTGGCTGTTTCGAGCACTGTGAGGCCGGGCGTTATCCTGTTGAAAAATAGCATTTGAGACCCTGAAGGTAGGGGATTGCCACCGGCCGCAGTACATTATCTACATATCGTTGGGCCGTCATAGTGCCCCGAATACGAACTAGAGGTGATACGGAATTGTATGCAATAGCGCCCCAAACCATTATGCCACGTTGTCGCGCTGTGGGGCGTTCCACAGTTACTGCAGGATTCGATCTTTCTCCACGTCGAGGCCACACACGTATGCGATGACTATCGCTTGACAAATAGAAGCGGGATTCATCGGAGAACACTACGGTTTGCCATTCTGCCATCCACGTCGCTCTGGTCCGGCACCATTCCAAACGTTGGAGTCTGTGCTGTGAGGTCAATGGCAGTCTTCTTAGCGGGCGCCGTGATTGCAGGCCACGTGCAACCAGTCGACGGGAAATGGTTCTGGTCGACACAGGAACATCCAGGGTACCTTGCACGTGCTGCATAATCGACGTACAAGTGACTTGCGGGTCCGCCACAGCTTGTCGGTGAATCCGTCGATCCAAGCGGTCTGACGTCACTCTGGCTGCACCTGCACCCCTCAATGTGGCTACATTTCCTCTTTCCAACCATCTCCGACACAGCCGATGCACAGTGCTTGCATCCATGTGGGTATCAGCTGCAATTTGACGTATGGGCCAACCTCCCCTTCTCAGTCCGATCACCATACCCCTTGTAAAGTCGTCTATATGCTGGAATTGTCTTCGTTGAGGACGGCGTGGCATTTCCTCCTATCACACGTATCCTTCGAGACAAAAACCAAATTTCTCCGATAATTAGTCTGGCAGAAAAACCAACATGAACATAGCCCACTTTTCAACTTCATTCTCTTATATCTTACTTCACGTGCGTCGGAGAGCTGCGCATTTCATATCATTTGCATAACTCAGTGACGTGCGTCTACGGTAAAATTTGCATGAATTTCTGACCACTCCTTCTTGGTGTTGCATTTTCAATGTCGAGCAGTGTATTTAACATGCATGTGGCAAATATTAGCAAAACAACTTCAGGGTTATTGAGGGTTGAATTTTTCAACTTGACAAATTTTGTGAAAACATTTTTTTTCCTAATTTTCCTTAATTTTGGTTCATAAATGAATAGATTAACTAATACTTCATTAAATTCATTATCTAAAATCAAAACAAATGTACTAAAAATACTGAATCCATGAAAATTTTTAAAAAATGCTCATCAACTAATTTTTCAAGTGAATTTTGATTGAACTTGTGGAATAAGACATCTATAGTTAAAATCAGGGGTGCCCACGGGGGGGGGGGGGATTATGGCGCAAGTTGCGCCATCAAAATTTTTGGGGGGGATTTTTTAAAACAAATTTATTTATTTACTTATTTAATTTACTGATTTATTTACTGATTTTTTTAAGAAAAATTATTCATTAACTAATATTTTCAATTTAAATTAGTTCTTTTATTTCTTTATTATTATTATTATTTATTTATTTATTTTGTGTAAGTGAGTGTG
>JAXGGA010003875.1:0-96064 GCA_038373865.1 Uloborus plumipes | reverse complement strand
TTAAGGGTTTCAATTTGAAAAAAAAAAGAAAAAATAGAAAATTTAAAATGGGAAATGAAGCATCCTTGCTGAGATCCTTCGAACAAAAAAAAAAGGTTATTTAAATCGGACTGTTCATTCAAAAGTTATTAGAGGTGACAGCTTGATTGAACGGTTCAATGTTGAACGAAAAATTGTTCAAATCGGAAATGTAAATACGGGAATGAAGTACCCTTGAAAAGTTCTTTCCAACAAAAAAAAGTTTGTTCAAATCGGACTGTTCATTAAAAAGTTAGTATCGCGGGACCGGTTTTTTGAACGGCTCAAAGTTGAACCAAAAATTGTTCAAATCAAAAAATCAAATATGGGAATGAGCTGTACTCGCCGAGATCTTTCCAACAAAAAAAAGTTGGTCCAAATCGGAATGTTCATTCAAAAGTTATTAGGGGGGGACAGACAGACCGACCGACAGACCGACCGACCGACCGACCGACCGACCGACCGACGCACAAATTCCCCATCTCAATACCCTACTTTCAAATTTTTAATTTTTCGATATTCATTTTACCTTTTTATTTTTTTAACTTGGCGATATTTTTAGGACTTGGCGATATTTTTTTAACTTGGCGATATTTTTTGGACTTGGCGATATTTTTTAGATGCATCTAGCTACTTTTAATACTTTTTTCGTCTTTCTTTTATTTTTAACGGGAAAGTAGGCTAAAAAAGAAGTTCGTAGTTGAGAAACTGTCCACATACCGTTGCGCTATATTTTAACTATAGTATTTTCTTTTTATTTTTTGTTGTAAATCGACGAAATTTCAAGGACACACCTTATTAATACCTTAACTCGCGAGAGCTCGCGCCATGTTTTGTTACACGAGCGCTCGCGCGGGGTCGAAAACGACCCCAATGTGTTTCTCTTTATTTCTTTTCCTATTTTTCATGACTTCTTTATTTTATTTTATTCATTTATGTTTTTTCACTAACAGAGACTTCTGCATTGATTAGTTTTTGATTTGAAATGTATAAAGAAAGTGTTTTATGAACTATTACGAAAATGCTTCAGCTCTCAAATACAAGAGTAACATTTTTTTCGTTTGCCTTTGGTGCAGGAGGAAAATAGTTATATTTCGAACTGGAGTACAAACATTAGCTCTAAATTTATTTCTTTGCCAAACAGTTTCTTTATCTCTTCCAATAAAGATGTCATCTGTATCAGGATTATCAGAATTTTAGCTAAAAGAAAATTTGCTTTCACTGTGATAATCACTAAAGTATTTCTTTATTGCTGAACCTTCAACGTCTGAAATGATACATGTTCATCACATTCTCCATCGGCTAGTATTTAACTAAAATGCTCCATCCCTTGCTCATATGGAGACGGCATCTTTTCTTTGTTATACGTAGTGCAAAAGCAATTGAAAAATATGAATTTTGCAAGGTCAGAACTACATAATCATTGTGAATGACACGCTTGTTAACTGAAAATCATGGCTAGAAGAAGGATTGCTGAGAACTACTCCCTTTTCACAAAAAGTTTCGAAATTCTTTGAATGGAACCGACTCCAAACACCTGTTCCGTTCCGAGAACTTTACTGACGTCAGTACTCATGTGCGGTTGTAAAAGACTCCAATCGCAAGAATCCCCCTAGTTTACAAGAATTAAAAGGATTTAAGAAAATTCCAACCACACCCACATATCAATCAAGGACACAATGGCAGCTACCCAAAAGATGGTTTCCTTATCTGTCCATGAAATTCCAAGAAATGGGGAAAAAAATGGCTGGGGTCGTTTACGACCCCGCGCGAGCTCTCTCGTGTTAATCGGCAAACTATCACAGTTTAGCCTTATTAATGTGTTAATTGGCCCTGTTGAAGGACATCTTTTAAAGAGAGGTGACTAATTTGTATTACAAAATTTTAATTTTGAGCTTCAAGGGAGAGGTTCGAACCCGCGGACTAACCCATCCCCTTTATCTCAAAGCTTTATACAATAAACCCTCTCTGAATCGGACACTAACTGGACAAATATTTTTGCCGTAATAGAGGAGTATCAGCAGGACAGGGGTTTTATACTTTATTTATTTATTTATTTATTTATTTTTTTACTCACAACATAAATGAATCGTTTATTTCAGAAACCACCTAAGTGACAAAATATAAAAAAAAATGAGTTTTTGGTGGTACTGTACAATTTAAAGACGAATGCATCTTTTAGCGCAGAACTAACCTAAATTTTATATCAACAATGCCTTGTATTTTGAATTGGAAGCCTTGGAAATAATCCGTTTATTTCAGAAAGAACCCAAGCGCCGTCATCGCTTAAGGCCCGGTTTCCTAGGAGTGAAATCGTCGATCTCTGGCGAGGCGACAGACGCCGCCGCCTTCTGCGCATGCGCCTGAGCCGCAGAGTGACGTCGCTTCATGCCACGCTCCAATCAAACTGGTTCTGATTCCTGCATGCGTCGCGCCCGGCGTCGGCGACGATTCTAGGAAACCGGGCCTTTAGGTTCTTTCTGCAGTAAACTTCACTCGTAAACGTCACGATTGGCGGCATTCATCAGTTGTGTGTTTTTTACTAAACTTCTGTGACTCATATTGGTTTGAAACAATAACTCACAACTTCCCTGGTAAGTGAGCACTCATTTTCCCTATGTGACAGAGATTTTGGAAGCAAAAAGCGTCTCTTGAGAAAGATGGTCAGGATTTATACTCCTGATGAATATGCAGAGCTCATGCTAAGAGCTAGTAAGTCTGGCAGATTTACTGTATTTCACCTTATATCAGACGAGGTTCTCAGTTTCAAAAAGTGGTTTCCCAAATCCTATAAGAAAATGCCAAATTCGGACGAAAAATCAGGCAGGAAAGTACCAGAAAAGAATAAGTAGATACAGTACAGAACCTTTTATCCAGGAACCAAAATACCGGGAAACCAGAAAACCGGCAACATTTTGTTGGTTTTTCAGCTACTTTTTAAAATACGCATTTTCGGCGATTTCTAAAAAAAGAAGGGCTTTTTTTTTTCTTTTGAAATACCAAAATGAATATGAACGGTTTCTTTATAAATACCATGTAAGTGGCACATAGCTCAGAAATGTTTAATATTGTAATATCTATAAGCACTTCTGGATCGTTTTCTCTTCAGATTTTAAGATGCATTACTATTTGTTATAGTAACTTGGGTTTTATAAACAATTGGCGAATATCGCTTCGTAACGATCCAGAAAACCGGGAAATTCAGTTATCCGGGATAGCTGTGGTCCCAAACATCCCGGGTAATTGGTTCTCTACTGTATTCAAAGTGTCCAAGTATAAGCAGTTTCTATACAGCAGGGGGTGGCCAACCTTTTTAGGGAGAGTGCCGCTATCTGGAGAGAAAAGGCTCACCGTGCCACATTGTATTTTTCCAACAAACTGATTTTTTTTAAAAAGTTGAAAATAGATTTTAGGTTGGCTGGCTATGTAATTTTTACTGAAATGAAACATTTTTTCTCGTAAATTTGAGCAATTGAAATCTAAATGATAATGAAGATAAAACAAGTCCGAATTTAAGATTTTTTGTTAATAAACACTTTTATAGGTTCTGTCAGTTGGATTATGTTTAAAAAAAGAAACAAATAGCATCAAACATTCTATTCTAGAAATTAAGCAGTCTGTACTTAATGTGATTTATGAGTCTGTATCTTTTTTACTAAGTTTTTAATTTTAGAATTAGTTCTTGAGAATCCTAAGAAGTTTAAGTGTTTTAAGTGCTATTAATAAATGTTTTACGGTATTTAGATTTTTCTGCACTCATAACAAAAGATATTTATTTAGAAGCGTATTTTTAACCAAATCTACAACAGCATCACACTGCTAAAGTGTGTAAACGTGAAAAAAAAATTGTTGGTTCAAATTTCCAAATTTCTATATAATGTAGATGACTTTCTGTTAAAGCTCTTATATTTGAAGGGCCAGGGGGGGGGGAGATGAAAGTGACCAAAAAGCGATTTCGAGAACAACGAAGAACAAAGTTTGATTTCTCGTAGCTCCTAGTTTTTCGAGTTTTCATGCACATTTCGGTCGCTTCTCATCTTTTTCCCCCTTGTTGTTCTACCAGATGATACTAGTTCTTTATAGCCCCTAGATAGCGCTAATATCTCAAAATTGATGAAAAAGTGACTTCCATCTTTTTTCCCCCTGGCCCCATTTGATTACCAATGCAAAATGTCAGTAATTCTGATTTGGATTTCAGAAGGGTAATAAGTAGTGTCTTGTAGAGAAAAAGACAAAGAATTTGAAAAGAACAGCATTTTTTTTTTTTTTTTATGATCCTGAGAATCATCAAACCTAACACTGAATATATACTAAAATAGGTGTAAAATTTTCTTCATATATCATTGGAAAATTATTAAATTTGGGTTGATACTTTCAGTATTAAATTTAATGTTTTATTCTTTTTTTCTCCTAAGTAGAGAGAAAGAAACTGAAGTTTCATCCTAAAAGAATGTAGATGGCCTATATTGGTTAAGGAAACCTTTTTTGTACAATCATAAATTTAAATTACTTAAACACCGGATAAATAAGGGATGAAATAGCTAAATTCATTTGCTATTCTTCATTCCTAAGTAGCAAGTCCTCACATTGCTTTCCTTCCAGAAATTTTAAAGAACACACTCCATAAAATTCTAAAATCTTATGAATATTTTTCCTTTGGACAGCTATCGCACATTTCAATGAAGGATTAACTTGTCATGCTCTCCTCTTTCTCCTGGGAGAAGTTCACAAAACATTCAGAGCTCTAATTCGTAAATTGTTAATACAGTGAACTCTGCAGGGTCATCAACAGAGAAAAAGTCTTATTCTTGAGCAAGGAGTTTGATAAATAATTCGACGATACTTTTGAAGTTTTTTCCAAAAATTATTTTCAAGTAATGTAACAAAAACAATTTAAGGATCTTCATTTGTGCAACCATACTGAATTTTGTTCAATCTGGTTTCTTAATTTAGTTGTAGAGTTAACTTTTTTATAAAATTTCATCACCCGTAGCTGAAACTATTGCAGATCAAGAATCCATTCTGAAGCATCGAAAGTGTCATTCGTGTCAATAGCAAATATGCTTTACAAAGCATTATCTGTAGCCTCAGCTTTTGCTGGATGTCCGAAGCTAACGCTAAGAACTTTGCAATATTGTAGTTCAGACAATATGTAAGCCAGCCTCAAGACACTTAATCGTCATAATATCATTAGCCTTTTATTGACACAGTGTACATCTAAAGGACTGTCCGGATTAAACGAAATTTCTGTTTTATAGGGTTCGGGTTAATGAGAGTTTACGAAAAAAAAATTGTATTGTACTACAAACGTAAAGAATATAGCCAAATAGGAGTTTTAAATGGACACTGGAAACCGTTTACATTATTATTTTCCAATTTGGAACTTAGAACGCTGCTTTGGTAGTAAAACTAGTTACGGGCGTAAAATTTTTCAGCTACTTTTTTACTTTCACGCAGCGCGCTTGCTTCCATAAATAGATACTTAAAATTCATAGCGACAACCGTTGAATCGTTATTTCATCTTCGGTCTGACGCATCCGCCACTAATTGAGACATTCCCCCCCACGTAAACACTGTTTCATATCACCACAAAATCAATTCCTCGACGAAAGCGATAACGCGCCAAAAGTAGCAAACATTCATCGCGGGCCGAGACCACATGGCGATAGAGACATCACGAGAGACCAAGAGAGCGTCGTTCTCAGTGGTCGCCAACCTCGACCAATGGCATCGCTTCGATTTCTCTACCCCCCTTCCTTCATTCTTCCCGTATGTTCTTCCCAAATGGGTCGGACTGTGAGGTCAATTAAAACATCCCAAAGTTTTTCTATTCCATTTTTCCTACCTCCCGTTCTTTTTCCATCCCCCTGCAATATTCGAGTGGTTCTGTTCCCCGCCTTCTTTTTCATGTTTTCTTTTTTTCTGCTCTTGTAGAAGATTGAAACATTTTCTAGTCAATCTCTTTCTTCAAGAAAAACCTGTTTGGGGCTTCCTTTCTTCGTCTACCCACCCCCTATGTTTTTTTAGTGTATTTTAATTGTTTTTTTCTGCGCCCATAAAAACATTCACTGACTTTGGGGAGCGAACTATTTAGCACACCTACTTCATAAGCGAACGATTTTTTTTTTGAGACTGTACATATGTGGCCTCCCACTCTCTTTCTCTCCGGTGACGCGTAAAAAAAAAATTCTTTTTGCGGGATTTCTTCTTTTGTGGAGTTCGGTTTTCATGGAGAGGGGCAAGGCATAAAAAATGAAAGCCGTATTCATGAACCCAGCCAGAAGATTAAGTTGCATTCAAAAGCACACAAAAGCCACTGGTGACATTGGTTTTTCCCTTATTCAGGCCATTTTTCCTTTTTCAAATCTGCCTATTACATGGGGTACAATAAAAGTTTTAGGTTTGTTTTTGAATTTTCTTGAGATTCTGAAAGAACCTCACCAGTGGCGCCTGGTTTTCTGTCGTAGAAGTAAGTGGAAATGCACAGAAGGATAAGTACACGCTCTTTAGAGCTAATAACATTCATTATTTCTTGTTTTGAGGTCTGTAGTCTGTTCAGTAGCCAGGTTCTGTCGATGAAAAGGTTAGACTAGTTTTGAGGGGGAACTTTCGCCTTGAGACCGGGCATGACCGGGTATTTCAAGCAGTGGCGGCGCTAGCTATGGGGCAAGGGGGGCATTTGCCCCTCTGTCGGGAACGTCTTGCCCCCCCCCCCCCCATCGGGGAAAATTTCGTGCTTCGTCGGGAAAAAATTTCCGACGATCAAATTTTCCGACAGAAATCTGAGCGCCGAAAATGTTTCTGATTCCGACGGACTGGTAATGTTTTTCGAATAAAATCATTCAACGAAAAAAACTATTCTTTTTTTCTAAAACATTCTCAATATTCGACAAATTACACGATTTCAGACCAATTTTGAACACGAGAACCTTCGAGAAATGGGGGGGGGGGGGTAGCAACAAGAGGAATCGGCTAGCTGCCGTCGTATCTCTTGGACGAACGTTGAGTTCTGCTGGAGAAAATTATTTTTGTTCAGGTTGAAAAGGGCAAATTTTCCTTTTTTTTTTTTCCTCACCAGCGGTTCCCACCCGCAAATCGCCAACAGCATGGCAAACGGACATTCATTGTCACTTTCTGAGAATATGATAATCATCAACGACAAAATAGCTGCTTAATTGCCCCAACCTCATTTAAGACCAGCCGCTAGACACGTGTTTCTCTGAGGGCTTTTGTCACCCACCAACTGTTGAGGAGCGCGGGGATGGGATTAGACCCCTTTATCCTACTTGGACGGCGAATGCCGCGGGCTCCCGCGCATTGCATAGCGAGCTAAAGAAGCGAAGCACGCAGCCCACCCCAGTTCTAACTCGAAAACTTTTCATTCACGGAGTTACTTCTTTCTTAGCAGGAAGAAAAAAATTGGAACAATATTTGAACGAATTAAAATTTAACAGAATAGAACAGATGTAAATCATCTCCAGAACTCAGAAGTAACTAGGTGGTAAGTGTGCTATAAACTTTTGGAATGCTTTTTTTTAACAATAGGAGCAGGAGCAATTTGAATTTGATATTTTCTTTTTTCTTTCTTTCATTTAAAATTGTGCACATTTAGCAACGAGTTAATAATTAAATCTACGCACTTTGTGTGTTTGGAGGCGAGGGAGGGAACAAAAAAGTGTTGATACTTTTGTTTCGCTCCTATTTTTCTCTCTCAAGCAGAATAGTTTATAAGCTAATTCTTTTTATTTATTAATTTCAATTACACTTCATTTGTTTTTCATTTCCTTTTTTCGTTCCGTGTATCCTCTGAAATTCTCAATCCTCATTTTTAAGGATCCTCATTTTCAACCCCGACGCAACAAGGAAGTGGGTTATAAAGTTGACGTGTCTGTGTGTTTGTCGATCTGTGTATCTGTCTGTGGCACTCTAGAGCCTAATCGGATAGACCGATTTCAAAAAAAAAAAAAAAAATTGTTTGAAAGGAGATTTGATCGAGATTGTTCTTAGCTAGCTCGCGTCTTCGAATGACATTAATTAACGAAGATAGTAATTAAAAACCTTTAAAACGTTTTTCTCTATTTTTGAAGAGGAAAAATACTTGAAAAGCTAAAACAACGATATCAAAAAAAAAGAAAAAAAAATGCGTCTGATAGAATGTGTTTAGAACTTACATGTTATATAGCATTCGAATATTAACTAACGTTTTTTAGCAAATGCGGCTTAGCCTTAAATTTATGATATTAGATAGTATATTACGATTTACGATTGTCGGTCGACAGGAAAAAAAACTCAATGATTTAAAATGTTTTTCTGTCGCCATTTTCTATTTGTTAACAATTAAAATACGAGTAAGGGCCCTGCTCCACATCAGCGTAAAACGCGACCGAAACCGAAGGCAGAAACCGAAAATCCGGGTATTTTCCATAGGAAAGCTATGTAATCCATTTTACGTTTCTGCTTTATTTTTCTGCTTTACGTCAATGTGGAGCAGGGCCCTAATTGTATAAAGCAGTAAGAAACCGCTCCTAATCCAGGGCTAAATTGATTTTAGTATGAGGTTTTAAAAGAATACTCAATTTTTCCTCTTTATTCTGCTTTTGCGATTGACAAATTTACTAGTAAGGAGTATCTTTCCTTTTCCGTGTTTACCTTGACCTCTCGAAAAAAATTAAATATATTTAAATTTAAAATGCTTTTGAGCAGTGTAGTTCATTTTAGTCTGGGTCGGGGTTAGGGGTTAACTGGGGACAGGGGGGGGGGTAACTAAATTTTTGTATTATACCTGTGCCCCCCTGTCGGGCAAGCTTGCCCCCCTGTCGGACATTTCCTACCGCCACCTCTGATTTCAAGATCAACATATTTACTTCACCAAATTGTCTGCTATGCAAGAGAGACACAGCTACAAGAGCGAATACAAGGGAGGGGTGATGGGAGTGATCGCCCTTCCCTTGAGGGACTCTTCTCAGGGCCTGATTACTGAATAGGCCAACTAGGCCGCGGCCTAGGGCCCCCACAATTTAGGGGCCCCCAAATGGCTAAAATTGTTGTAGTCAATGCCTAAATTTGTTTTATCCCATGCTTAAAATTGAAAAGATTCATTTTGGGGGGTCCAAAAAAAGTATTTGGCCTAGGGCCTCGTGATATCTTAATCAGGCCGTAACTCTTCTTCAGCAGTTTTTAGATTTTGAGGTTCAAAAAAGACAATTTAGTCGATCTTTGATATTAAGGGAAATGGTACGGGGATTCAGGGCTCTGGTCTGAAAATTTTTCGAAATGGACCAAAAACACCAAAACATTTGTAATCAACATGTGTTAACAAGGATGCATGGCGAAAAAAAAAGGCAAGTAAGAAAAACAAATCAATCACCCCTCCCTTGGAACATTTCTGGATCCGCCCTTGCACTGATATGGATGCTTTGCATCTCAGGGAACGTCCTGCAGTCTCTAGTTTTGAGGGGGGATTTTTGCATTGAGACCGGGCATTTCAAGATCAACCTCTTTACTTCACCAAATTGTCTGCTATGCAAGAGAGACACAAAGGTACTGAGAAGCAAGGGACGAACTAAAAAGTTCGTCCCTGAACGATTGATCCTGTTTAACAGTGTTTTTACATGGTTAGATTTTACGATTTTAGTTTTTATTATTACATTTTGAATTTTATATTTCTGCTTTTTACCTTTTTACACTTTACCATTTTGCATTTAATCATGTTTCCGTTTTCCTTTTTTATTTTTACTTTATACTTTTTGATGTATCTCTCTTCATGAGTCTGTGTTGAGTGTGCAATGGCATGCACAATAGGGTGTATCACGAAAATTTTTTTTTGGAAATTCAAAATTTCAAGTTGATAAAAGTTGTCACTATTTCCACATAGTTACCAAAAAAGTTTATTTTGAAATTGAAAAATATTTAGGTTTGCCGGGATTACCTTGAAGTTTCAAGTTTTTTTAGTAAAAACGATGATTTTTTTGAAAAAATGCATGAATTATATGTAAAGCAAAAATAATTATTTAAGTGCAAAAATGGTCTGCTTAAGTAGTAATCAATAAATTAAAAAATGCATTGGAGCTAAAATTTAACTTTAAGGTTTCCAGAAATAGTTATGAAAAACCTCACATTTTCACTAGTCAGTCATATTTTTAGAATATTTACCCATCCTGCAGAATAATTTTTATTATTTTAGCGCTTTGAAATCGCGAGATTGGTCCATTTTCCAACTCAAATAACTGTTCTGCTTCATACATAATTTATACATTTTTTTCTAAAAAATCATCGTTTTTACTAAAAAACTTGAAACTTCAAGTTATTCCGGCAGACCTAAATATTTTTCAATTTCAAAATAATTTTTTTTTGTTGACGATGTGGATATAGTGACAACTTTTATCAACTTGAAATTTTGAATTTCCAAAAAAAAAAAAAAAAAATGTCGTGATACACGTTAATGGGTCATTATACAAAAAACCTACGTTTTTGATGTTGGAATTTTCAAAAAAAAAAAATTCTTCAAGTTTCTTTTAAATGACTTAATAGTGTTCCTATTAGGCATTTATTTACTCTTAAATAGTTGGTCACATACTTTATTGATTATATTGTCATTTTTTTTGTAGTTAAAATTTTGAACCTGAACGGAGGATACACGCATGTTACGGAGAATACACTTTTATGAAGTCATTTTATAATTTTAGCTTTTTATAAATGCGTACATTGAACTTTCATAGATTAAATTAATTACATTAATTGTTCATTACAAATGACTTATTGTACAATATAACAAAGCAAAGACACATTTTTTTCAATAATTGACTATTTTTATTTTAAATTAAACATATTTAAACTTTATCTGAACCCATACTGTTTCTTTTTTTTTTTTTTTTTGTTCATTGTTGGTTGCTGTAGAATTTTAATAATATCTCTAAGATATATTTTTGATGTATTATCTTTTTTATTGAAAACAAAAGTGTCCTTGGAGTATTTTCGCATTAACTTTACAATATATTCATCAGGACACTCTTGTGATAGTATGCAAGCCACAAAAAATTTGAAGCTTCTCTTTCCAGCAAGTTTAACTATCACGAAATCATTTTGTCTAACGTTTGTACTGTTTACATTATTTCTATTTTCTTCGTCTTCAACATCTGCAGTTGGATTTGAATTGGTGCCTGGACCTGAATTTTTCAATTTGCATTTCAAATTGTCTGGAAAAATATCTAAGGAAAATTTTCAGTTTTTGTTCAGGTATAAGGTTTTAATTCTCTTAAGGTTTTTCTGGTCATTTCAGCTAGTTTCATTTCAAGGCAGGTCATTTTATTTTTGATTTCCATACGTTTTTTTTTCTCTTTTTCAGTCCATTACTCTTTCTCTCATCTTCTGATTATTTTGTATTGTTTGTTTCTTCATTAGAATTCTGTACATTTAAACTCTTATCTTCCGATTATTTTGTGTTGTTTATTTCTTCATTAGAATTCTGTACATTTAGACTTAATGCTTGATTTTGTAAATTTTCTTGCAATAGCTTTCTCTGTTTCATTTTTGCGCGATATGTCTTCTCCACTGTTTTTGTAATGCCCTTCTCTTTCGTGCTGTCATTTTACTAGTAGCTGTCTACATTTTATTTGCATTTACAAGCTTTTTCCATCTGGCTGTTTCTTTTTGTTTCATTTCATCATACTTTCGAGGATTTTGTTTAATTCTATCTCTGTATTTTCTCATTCTTTCTTTTGCACTTTCAATTACTTTCTTTTCCCTAGCCATTACGCTAGAGAGTGGAAAAAACTGAATACATGCATTGAATATTCGAATTCCCTTTGTTATTTATTTTCTTATTAAAGTTATATTTTAAATGACATTGAATAAAACAAAAATCTAAAAGTTACTACCTTAAAACAAATTTGGCAAATATATGTAAAATAAATATATAAAACCTTTTTAACTTGCATGATGATGAGGAACATGATTTGGACGGATTTTAATTTACATATCTGTATTAAAATTTAATTTTTTCCATAAGTTGTATTCACCGTTACTAATTGTGTATCCTCCATTACGACTATACTGTAACGGAGGATTCATATACGGAGGATACAAATATTTATGTTTTGCTTTGCACATTTTCTTGATTTAGAGTTAGTACAACTTAGTATATGAAATTTGCTTAACAAAACGTGACTCAATATCAACAATGAAAAGAAATTAGTACATAAGCAATTCTTACCCTTTAAAACCAAGAACGGAGGATACAAAAAGTAAAGGACCAATCTCACTTCAGAGGATATAGCACTGAATATCTTCCACACTAAGTTGCTTTAACTTTCCGATGAAGACCCAGAGTTGAAAATGGCTGGCAATTATCCTAAATCTCTGTATTGAGTTCTCAGTACTGCCGTCTATAGGAAGTACTTATACTCAACTAATACGGTAACGGAGGATACCAGAAAGGCTGTGACATGGACTCAAGCGATAATAAAGGCTATATATATATTTTGTTTGGAAGAATAATTCTAATGAACTATTGAAAAAACATCTAATGATTCAAATTAACCTATTAAACTTGATATATATATATATGTTTTATTGACCAAAAAAGTGAATAAGTACATAGGAGGAAATAGGTTGTGACACGTAACGGAGGCATACAAGTATCCCTCCGTTCATTGAAAAAATGACCTTAGGAAAAATAAAATATTATTAATTTTTATCAAATATGTTGGGAAAGGTTTTATATTTTACTATAAATCATAAAAAATTGTTTCAAAAAAAATATTTTTGAATTTAACTACCCTGAACGCAAAAACGCAGGTTTTTTGCATAATGACCCTAATGCACACTCGCGTCAATTAATTTTCTTCAAGAGCTTCTGCTAGAAAAAAAAAAATAAAAAAAGCTTTGAAGAGATCAGTGGCGAATCGAAGATTTTAATCAGGGAGGGGGGAGATGAGTCCAATGTGGTTTAGTGGTTAGGACCGTTATCTTTTCCCAAGGACAACACGGGCTCGAACGCCGGCATGGTTCACATTTAGCATTTAGCACCCCAGAGACCCCAGTACCTTCCAATTGGCATGGCTCACAGGAAGAACCAACCAGTTTGCCCGTGCTATATATAGGGACCATTTTACCGTTACGTGTGTGACTTTTTGACATTGTTTCTCTCCAAACAATTTAAAAAAAAGATGAAGTTGTCAAAAAATGTTTTAGTTTTCTTCGTATGTATGATAACATCAGTGCGAAAAAAAGTTGTTGTTTTTACAGTATAATACTGAAAGCATAGGTTTCAGTTTAAAACTAAAAGCGCAGTAATAAACTGTAAAACTAGTTATTTTAAAGTTTATTACTGTAAAACTAGCAATTTTACAGTTTATTACTGTAAAATTAACAAATTTACAATTTATTACCTTAAAATTAGCTATATTATACTGTAACAAGAAGTTCTGTCAAGAACTAAACGAGCCTACTTTCCCGTACATCGACATCGGCATTCTAGCATCTGATCATTATTCTCTTGATCATCTGAAACTAAACATTATGTCAAGCATACCTTTTTAGCACTTAAAGCTGATTTCTAAAAGCAAAATATACCCCTCTCATCAGATGAAATAGAGACATAAAAAGTAAATAAATGAATAAATGAAGTTTTGTCGCACCTTTTAAAGAATGTAACTGTTACAGTTCTTCCGTAGAAAAATTCCTCAATCGTTTTCAAAAAAAAAAAAAAATAAAAGTACAAAGTACATCAAAACACATTTTATCAAAGAAAGGAAAAAAAACTCGTCCGTCGATAAAATGTCTCGATTTTCACTTTTAAACCGTTGCCAGTTGTTAAATATAAATAAAGAATAAAATGCCCTCGTGAATGAAACACTTTTGTTACAAAAAAAATCGTCTGCCAAAAAAAAATAATAGTAATAAATAAAATAACATAAATGAATAAATAAACAAAAAATCGTCTGCACAGTCAGTCATTTTTTCTGAGCCTGCATTTCCGCCATGTTTGTGGAGTCGGAGTCGGAATCAGAGTCCTCACAGAAGATTATTCAGAAAAGTACTTTACAAACATTATTTATCAAAACCATTTTTTTACAAAGTTAGTTTGAAGGAAATCCGACTTTAAGTTCCAGGATCAACATTCAACTTAAATTCCCCGTAGGCGCTAATGTTAAATTTTTTTCTGAACGGTTCAATATTGAACGAAAAATGGTTCAAACCAAAAAGCGAAATAAGGGAATGAACCTCTCCGAGATCTTTCAAACAAAAAAAAGTTTATTCCATTCGGATGGTTCACTCAGAAGTTATTAGGTGGGGAAAGGTTGCTTGAACGGTTCAATGTTGAACGAAAAAAATGTTCAAATTGAAAATTTAAATACTGTAATGAAGTATCCTTGCTGAGATCCTTCGAACAAAAAAAAAGTTTATTTAAATCGGACTGTTCACTCAAAAATTATTAGGGGTGACAGCTTGCTTGAGCGGTTCAATGTTGAACGAAAAATTGTTCAAATCGGAAATGTAAATACGGGAATGAAGTATCCTTGATAAGATCTTTCGAACAAAAAAAAGTTTGTTGAAATCGGACTGTTCACTCAAAAGTTAGCATCGCGGGACAGGTTGTTTGAACGGTTCAAAGTTGAACCAAAAATTGTTCAAATCGAAAAATCAAATATGGGAATGAGTTGTACTCGCCGAAATCTTTCCAACAAAAAAAAGTTTGTTCAAATCGGAATGTTCATTCAAAAGTTATTAGGGGGGGAAAGGTTGCTTGAACGGTTCAATGTTGAACCAAAATTGTTCAAATCGAAAAATCAAATATGGGAATGAGTTGTAATCGCCGAGATCTATCCAACAAAAAAAAGTTTGTTCAAATCGGAATGTTCATTCAAAAGTTATTAGGGGGGAAAGGTTGCTTGAACGGTTCAATGTTGAACGAAAAATTGTTCAAATCGAAAATGTAGATACAGGAATGAAGTATCCTTGAAAAGATCTTTCGAACAAAAAAAAGTTTGTTCAAATCGGACTGTTAACTAAAAAGTTAGCATCGCGGGACAGGTTGTTTGAACGGCTCAAAGTTGAACCAAAAATTGTTCAAATCGAAAAATCAAATATGGGAATGAGCTGTACTCGCCGAGATCTTTCCAACAAAAAAAAGTTTGTCCAAATCGGACTATTCATTCAAAAGTTATTAGGGGGGGACAGACAGACAGACCGACCGACAGACCGACACACAAATTCCCCATCTCAATACCCTACTTTCAAATTTTTAATTTTTCGATATTCATTTTACCTTTTATTTTTTTAACTTGGCGATATTTTTTGGACTTGGCGATATTTTTTTTTAACTTGGCGATATTTTTTGGACTTGGCGATATTTTTTAGATGCATTAAGCCAATTTTAATACTTTTTTCGTCTTTCTTTTATTTTTAACGGGAAAGTAGGCTAAAAACAACAGTTTAATACTGGCAGCCGAGGTTCTAGTTTAAAACTGTAAAATGCACAATAATAAACTGAAACTAGCAATTTTACAGTTTACTTGGGTAAAATTTGCAGTTTTACCGTTTATAACTGAAAAATTAGCTGTATTATACTGTAAAAACAACATTCTTTTTTTTTTTTTTTTACAGCGATGTTAACAGGAAATATGTAGACTTATTTCAATGGCAATATTTTTATTGCTGAATAATTCTAAAAGTTTGCAAAATTTTTAAATGTACGGCTTAGTGCTATTTCTGAAAGACTTTTCTGAAGATACACAATTTACATTCGTCTTGAAATCAAGGAAATAGAAGAGTAAATTGTAATCTTTGTCTCTCTCACTGAAACTTGAGAGCAAACAAATATTTCTCAGATTCACATCAAATAAAGTATTCTTTTCTTCTGATGCTTAATGTGAATAAAAAACGGAAATTTTCCTAAAATCTACGCAAAACTATAATTTTTAAAAGCACCGGGTAACTAATTATAGAATGTAAAAATTTGGAAAGAGAAAGAAGAGAGAGAAAAAAAATGGGGGTTAAAATTTTAAAAAGAGAAAGGATAATGTTTTGAAACTTCAGTCATTGAATCTCGTCGGAAACCACTTCATTTTTAGCCTACTTTCCCGTTAAAAACAAAAGAAAGACGAAAAAAGTATTAAAAGTAGCTTAATGCATCTAAAAAATATCGCCAAGTCCAAAAAATATCGCCAAGTAAAAAAAATATCGCCAAGTCCAAAAAATATCGCCAAGTTAAAAAATAAAAAGGTAAATTGAATATCGAAAAATTAAAAATTTGAAAGTAGGGTATTGAGATGGGGAATTTGTGCGTCGGTCGGTCGGTCGGTCGGTCGGTCTGTCGGTCTGTCTGTCCCCCCTAATAACTTTTGAATGAACATTCCGATTTGGACAAACTTTTTTTTGTTGGAAAGATCTCGGCAAGTACAGCTCATTCCCATATTTGATTTTTCGATTTGAACAATTTTTGGTTCAACTTTGAACCGTTCAAACAACCGGTCCCGCGATGCTAACTTTTGAGTGAACAGTCCGATTTGAACAAACTTTTTTTTGTTCGAAAGATCTTTTCAAGGATACTTCATTCCCGTATCTACATTTTCGATTTGAACAATTTTTCGTTCAACATTGAACCGTTCAAACAAGCTGTCACCCCTAATAACTTTTGAATGAACAGTCCGATTTAAACAAATTTTTTTTGTTCGAAGCATCTCGGGAAGGATACTTTATTACCGTATTTAAATTTTCAATTTGAACATTTTTGGTTCAACATTGAACCATTCAAGTAACCTTTCCCCACCTAATAACTTTTGAGTGAACAGTCCGAATGGAATAAACTTTTTTTTGTTCGAAAGATCTCGGCGAGTACAGCTCATTCCCATATTTGATTTTTCGATTTGAACAGTTTTTGGTTCAACTTTGAACCGTTCAAACAACCTGTCCCGCGATGCTAACTTTTGAGTGAACAGTCCGATTTGAACAAACTTTTTTTTGTTCGAAAGATCTTTTCAAGGATACTTCATTCCCGTATCTACATTTTCGATTTGAACAATTTTTCGTTCAACATTGAACCGTTCAAACAAGCTGTCACCCCTAATAACTTTTGAATGAACAGTCCGATTTAAACAAATTTTTTTTGTTCGAAGCATCTCGGGAAGGATACTTTATTACCGTATTTAAATTTTCAATTTGAACATTTTTGGTTCAACATTGAACCATTCAAGTAACCTTTCCCCACCTAATAACTTTTGAGTGAACAGTCCGAATAGAATAAACTTTTTTTTGTTCGAAAGATCTCGGCGAGTACAGCTCATTCCCATATTTGACTTTTCGATTTGAACATTTTTTGGTTCAACTTTGAACCGTTCAAACAACCTGTCCCGCGATGCTAGCTTTTGAGTGAACAATCCGATTTGAACAAACTTTTTTTTGTTCGAAAGATCTTTTCAAGGATACTTCATTCCCGTATCTACATTTTCGATTTGAACAATTTTTCGTTCAACATTGAACCGTTCAAACAAGCTGTCACCCCTAATAACTTTTGAATGAACAGTCCGATTTAAACAAATTTTTTTTGTTCGAAGCATCTCGGGAAGGATACTTTATTACCGTATTTAAATTTTCAATTTGAACATTTTTGGTTCAACATTGAACCATTCAAGCAACCTTTCCCCACCTAATAACTTTTGAGTGAACAGTGCGAATGGAATAAACTTTTTTTTGTTCGAAAGATCTCGGCGAGTACAGCTCATTCCCATATTTGATTTTTCGATTTGAACAGTTTTTGGTTCAACTTTGAACCGTTCAAACAACCTGTCCCGCGATGCTAACTTTTGAGTGAACAATCCGATTTGAACAAACTTTTTTTTGTTCGAAGGATCTCAGCAAGGATACTTCATTACCCTATTTAAATTTTCCATTTGAGCATTTTTTCGTTCAACATTGAACCGTTCAAGCAACCTTTCCCCACCTAATAACTTTTGAGTGAACCGTCTGAATGGAATAAACTTTTTTTTGTTTGAAAGATCTCGGAGAGGCTTTCCCATACATTCCCATATTTCGCTTTTTGATTTGAACCATTTTTCGTTCAATATTGAACCGTTCAGAAAAAAAATTAACATTAGCGTCTACGGGGAATTTAAGTTGAATGTTGATTCTGAACTTAAAGTCGGATTTCCTTCAAACTAACTTTGTAAGAAAATGGTTTTGATAAATAGTGTTTGTAAAGTACTTTTCTGAGTAATCTTCTGTGAGGACTTTGATTCCGACTCCGACTCCGCAAACGTGGCGGAAATGCAGGCTCAGAAAAAAAAATGACTGACTGTGCAGACGATTTTTTGTTTATTTATTCATTTGTTTTATTTTATTTATTATTATTATTTTTTTTTTGGCAGACGATTTTTTTTGTAACAAAAATTTTTCATTCACGAGAACATTTTATTCTTTATTTATATTTAACAACTGGCAACCGATTAAAAGTGAAATTCGAGACATTTTATTAACGGACGAGTTTTTTTTTTCTTTTTTTTTTTCTTTCTTTGATAAAATACGTTTTGATGCTCTTTTGTACTTTTATTTATTTATTTATTTATTTTATTATTATTATTATTTTTTGAAAACAATGGAGGATTTTTTCTACGGAGGAACTGTAACAGTTGCACTCTTTAAAAGGTGCGACAAAGCTTTATTTATTCGTTAATTACTTTTTACGTGTCTATTTCATCTAATGAGAGGGGTATATTTTGCTTTTCGAAATCAGCTCTATGTGTTAAAAAGGTATGTTTGACATAATTTTCAGTTTCAGATAATCAAGAGAATAATGATCAGATGCGAGAATGCCGATGCCGATGTACGGGAAAGTAGGCTCGTTTAGTTCTTGACAGAACTTCTTGTTCCTCTTTTTATAATAACCGACTGATTCCTTCGCCACTTAAAAATAGCAAGTTATAAAGATTAGTAGTTATAGCTGCGTGTTTGGTAATGATATTCTAAGGATAAAATGATACTATATGCATTATATTTGATAGTTTAGACGTTTGGATTTTCGAAAGTTAATTTTACAAACATTTTATTTTTCATCCCCCAAGTTTAATAAAAACTCATTTAAAAAACTAGTTGATGAGCATTCTTAAACATTTTCAATACCTTAACATTTTTAGTAAATTTATTTTGATTTTAGATGACAAATATAATGAAGCATTAATCAATTCATTGATTTATAAATCAAACAAAGGACAAGCAAGGAAAAAATTACATAATGTTTATTTTGTCAAATTTACAAATTTATTCTTCATTGTCTCTAAAATACATGAAAATGATTTATGAACTTTTGTAGTTTAACAAAAATACACATCTTGTCTTTCAAAATATACCAAATTTAAACCATTGTGAAAAGTTGAAAAATTGAAAAGTTTGAGATAAAAAATAACACTTTTTTTAGAAAATTGTACATATGCATGTGTTTGGTTTAAAAAAACAAGAATTCGTCTACTTTTCGTCGAGAACAAGTTAGTTTGGGGCTTATTTGAAAACTAACTACAGTGACAAACAGAATACAAACATCACATAATTTGTCTGGAACAAAATCACAGCCCAACTGTAAATAAAGAAAGAAGCTTATGAGCTAACGACTAACAGTTCAGAAGTTATGAACCTTAACAATCGATCGAATTTAAAACTGCTGCGGCTCCGGTTGAGGGTTAGTATAGTAATGGTAGGTTGCGCTGAGAGTGTAAGTTGAGTCTGCTTGAGCACACCAAGGAACAACGATTTCAAGATACATATGTTTAAAAAAAATTTCTGCGGTATTTTATTAATTTTGAATTAATCTAAACAAAACTACCCGAAAAGCAGTCAACCAGAATTCTCAAATTTGGCTGTACATTTTCGTTACTTGCTGCTTCATTGATAGTCAAAACGTCAATTTGAGAATTTAGCTGTTTATTTTCGATTCCAGATATTTGTTGAGAAATTATATTTTATTCTACCTGGAAAATTATACCTACGGTATCGTGAAGGAAGCGTGTCCTTACCGGATCTCGTTTCAACGAAACGATCGTACTTGTCAAATGCAACACCAGTTTGTAAGCCAGATGTTCGCTCAATACCTTCTGGGCAAACTTCGGAAAGTTCGCAAGAAGTGAATGTTGCCTCAGTTTCAAGTCCTTCCAATGTACTGTAGCTACAACAATGACCGTAGCGATTTACAATATCGATAATTTTTCTACTGTTTGTTAAACTCTTTAACGTTAAGCCTAAGCAAATATGTTAAGATAACTTGTTCCGGCCATTAAAAACGGCATAAATTATATCTTCGGAAAATGATTTAGCTAGCTTTTTAGTTCTCTCATTTTGTCTTCGCCGGTAATTATCACCAGAAATTAATTTCGTATAAAAATTCATTAAAGTCTCAGGTACTTCGCATTCGCCGGCTATTAAATCTTTTGTTTTTATTTGATCTGGTAATTTCTGTGGCTGAATTTTGCGTATTTTTTCGTTTAAAATACATGCAGCCGTATCTAAAATATGCTGTTTTTCGATTTCATTTTGAATCATGATACCTTTAAAGGTTTAACTAAACTTTGACCCTTAAAAGAAATTACGTTAATTTTTTTTGGAAATTTTTTTAATAATCTTTCTTTTAAATGATATGGTTTATACGTGTAATTGGACACGTGTTCCTTATTTTTTTTTAAGTGTTCAACGAACATATCATTTAAAAATTTTAAAGAAAAAGATTGTTCTTGATTAATAATATTTTCAGTGACAAACTTTTCGACGACATCGTAAGCTTCTGCACGGATGTTTCTTGTAGAATGCCATTCGGATTTTTCTTTTCCTTGTTGTATTATTGATTCTCGCGAAGTAATATAATTATTTTTACAATATTTATGAAAAAATAACTCTTGATTTGGCGGTAAATTTTGAAGCTTGTCGACCATATCCATATCGTTGCTCTCAATTGCCAAATTTTGAATGGAATCGAGCCCACTCCCAAATACTGATAATTTTTCTTCACGGCCTTTAATTTTTTTCCGGAATTTTCCGCAAAAAAAACATGTGCAAGGACTTTTATCTACAGAGTTATCTGGACTTACATTTTTATGGTTATTTTCAGGAGCTATTTCAGGTTCAGCAGCGAAACCTACGTCATCAGTAACAGGTAGATCCAAGTTAACCTCACTTGGGTCGACGTTCTCACCAGGTAAAGCATTGCAGGTATCGGTGATTCCACTTGTCCCCGCCACTGGATTTACATTTTCTTCTTGTCTAAAAAATAATAATAATTATTATTATTGTTATAATAATCATCATTAATAATTACAATATCTACAATAATAGTATTTCCAAATTTTAAAGTATAGTAATGTTATACACTAGGCACGTAATATTCTACTAAATAATGTACAGTATTGTATGATGCTTATAAAAATCGTAACCTAAGAAATAAAAGGAAAAAAAAATTGATATAGACACGTACTGTAATCTTGCAGTCGGTGCATCTTCTGGTATTATTTTGCGATACTTTGGGGGCAAAGCCGTAAAACGTCTATAACACTCACTGTGGTACAGCTGAAAATTGTTTTTTTCTGTAGGAAGTACAGCCTCGTGTCCATTGAGTTTATTAGTTTTTCGAACACTCAATATAGCACTACATTTAATAAGATTTTCATCACTGAACGATTTTAAATTAGAAACAGACTTTGTTTTTTTGCAAAAAACGCAAAAAGGCGTTACATTAGACATTTTGATCGATTTTTCACAGATGCAACAATGTTTCCAGAATATTCTTTTCGTCAGACTACGTTTGCTTGTCTATTCTAAACGTATAATAGTCCCCTTCTTTTCTACTTCTAAAAACGTGGCTGATGCCCTCAACAAAAGGGTCTTCATACCTCGAGCATGCGCACAACTAACCTCCTCCAAGCGTACCTTAATACTGTCTATGCTATGCTAGCGTATGTTGTTTGAATCTTCAAAAATAACAAGAGTAATTAAAAAGGCGTCATTTCCTCCCGCACGAAAATTTGTGAGCTGATTTTAAATGTAATACTGTGATAAATAAAAAAAATCAGCTAGAAATAAGTCAAGGGAAACCTGGTCAGCTGATGCCTTTAAATAGTAAATGCTTCTAGATAACTTCTACGTAACGACCTTCAAAGTATCAGCTGACAATTTTTCCACCGAGATACAGCCAGCTGACGTATATATTTATCAATATTTACATATAAGCTATCATCTGGTAAGTTTTTAGGCGAGAGGATATCACTGAAAGTGAAGATTTTTTTCCCCATGATCTAGCCATCAGCTGACGTACAATGCACTATGTTATAGCCAGCTGATTTTTTTTTTTGTTGAGGTATTGGGTTAACTATAACTTGATAAATTTTTAGCCGAGAGGAAATGAGTGAATGTATTTTTTTTTTCTTCAAGCGTGGGAGGTTACAACTACTCATCCCCCCCCCCCACTGTGCCGCAGCTGACGGACTGTTGTCTGATGCGTATGACCAATTATCTATCGAGAAGAAATAATTAACCAAATTTTCACCTGGCTCTCGGACTATATGAGAAAAAGACGAAAAAAAAAAAGAAAGTTATCTTTATCAGGGGACGGATGCTGCTCAGCCGTCACTATGTTACGGGTTATTAGTCTTCGATTCAAGTTTTATTTGTTTCATTTCCTAAGTTTAGAAATCATTTTTGTCAGTTTGTTTTGTGCTTAATTATATTACTGATAGCAATGTTTCTCAGCGAACTCGCCGGCAAACTGTAATCGCGGAAGTTTAACCCATTTATGCCCAAGTTTTTGTTAACAATTATTTTAAAATTTTTATCTGCTTAAAACTCTTACTCGGAATGGTTTACATACATTTTAGACTTAAAATAGTTCGCCGTTGCCATATTTATTAAGCTATTTAACGTTTTTTTATGGGATATTTTGCAGATATGTTAGCAAAATAGGACCTTACTTGACTTTACTCATGCAAAGTAACATTACAGAAGGCATCTCTGATCAATTTTGAGAAAATCATTTCAAAATAGTTTAGTTTTATGAAAAATAAGTTCGCAAAAAAAAATTACTTTCTGGGGCTACCCATGCTGGATCGTTGCTTGGCTGATTTGTCTGAAAATAGCTGTCAATAAATAAACTCTGATGCCCAACTAGTGACTCTAACTGGTTTCCTCAAGAAGAAGGACTATTTAACTTGTGAAAAACAGCTTTAGTAAAATGATATACCCATTACAGGTTTTTGTATGCGGAAACTAACAAGCGTCCCGTTTTTAGGCTACTGGGCATAAATGGGTTAAGCACGCAGGATCATTATATTTTTTATTGTTCTATTACTTCCAAATATTCCATTAGATTGAAATTCTGATTGAATCCATATCTTAAGACGGGATCCTGCTTTAGAAGGCTCAAAAATAGATTTTTTGGGGAATTCTCTTAGAATTATATATATATAAAAAAAGCAGGTATAGTGAACTTTTTAGATTATTTTATTAAATATCTGAGCATGGGAGCAATTTTTTTTGGAGAAAAACACACATGCAACCGATTTTTATGCACATTCGCGCAACTGCTGCTTTTAATTGGCGGGAGATGGAGCTCGTCATTTTCATCTGAAACAAAAAAGAAACACGATTTTAATTTTTATAAATTTTTTTTCTAAATGAACGAAAAAAAAAGAAAATTGAATGTTTTCTCAGGTTTATTAAAAAAACGAGCTTTTTGTAGAAAAAAAAAGAAATTCTTCAGAATTTTTTTTTTTCGGGAATGTGTTTAGTTCAAAGAGAAGAAAATTTTTTGAAAATTGGGATGGCGTTTTTTTTTTTTCAGATAAAAATTATGAGTTCCATCTGCCCCACCAATTGAAAACAGTAGTTGTATGAATGTGCTTAGAAATTTGTTGCATGTGAATATTTTCCTCTGAAAATTCCCCTCCCCCCACTTGACAAAACACTGTATTGTAGGGCAGCAAAACCTCAGTGTACGGCGCTCTCTTGTACCTTGGCGCCTCGCTTCGACCGGCCCTACATAACACTGATGCTCTTTAAAACATTAGGCTTCTTGCATTCCTCCGCTTTCAAAACTTCGCTTGACTGTCTAAAAGCACATGTTTCAATTGTCAAGTGTGCAAAACAAGTGTTTTTTTTTTTTATTATTTTGTTCATAGAAAAAAAAGCTCTGCCATTTGTAACAGAAGATACAATGAACTGATTACAAATTCAGTACACAATTTAATTGACACTAAACAACAAAGAAACATTTCATACATTTTACGATGCTGTGTTTCTTTACATAAGGCTATTAAACTGGATCATTAAAGAAAGTTAATCGACCATAAAAATTCGAAAAATCATTAATATCATTTAAGCTCTAATGAAAAAGAAAAATGATTCTAATGGGTACAGATTGGTTCCGACATGTTTCATTTGGAGCCATTATATGAATTAACCGGTTCAAGACACTACTGTAAGATCAGCACAACCCGATATCCCCTAATGAACTACACAATTTATAATTCATTTATCAGAAGTACTATGGGACTATTAATGTTCTTGCCAATGATTGATGAGGTTCTTCAAATAAAAAGCCCATCAGTCATTGACTGTGCAGCAAGTACAACTGTTTGACGACTTCTTTAGGCATATATAAAGGCTTTATTTAGCGAATAATTATTTGAAATAGTAAGTGTTACTTCTGCCTTTAATGGATACTTTTAATAGTCTGTAATTATCTTGTGATGTAGTGTTAGCAGAACTAATGTTTTGTGGCTCTGGCAAGGTGTTATTAAGTTATAACTAATGGTAGTTAGCTGTCGCAGTTGAAAATAAGTTCGTAGATTTGTCTTAGTAAAATATGAATGAATGTTGTAAGTAAGACAAAGCTATCTATATCTGTAGGCAAGACCAAGCTTTACTTATTTCATTGCAATTGACTTTCGTCCTTTCTTATCATCCTCTAATTTTCCAGTTTATTATTGATGTATTGCATCCTAGCAAAAATGTCGCCACTACTCAAAAATAAATAAATAAATAAATAAAAATAATAAAATAAAATAAAATAAAATATAAAAGTAAAAGTAAAAATTAAAAGAAAATAATGTCACAAGATTTTTTTTCGCTTGAAATTATTATACATTTTTTATTTCTTTTACATTTTTTTATTCCTTATTTGACGTATCAAACATTGACTTTACAAAAAACGCACGATATTTTATGAAAAAGATAATTTTCGTGCTAATTTTGTTCACAGTAAGATAATTTCGTGTCCTTTTTCGCAGTAATTGAACTGTATTTTGTAGATGCAGAGAATCAAATTAACCGCTACTTTTACAACTTGACATCATTCAAGTGAGATTTGATATCATATAAAAGATCTCGTGACATTTAGATTATTTAAAATAATATTTGGTAATGAAGACCTGAAATGAACTTAAAATTGCATCGGAACACCCATTTTTGAATTCATTTTAGATTAAAACATTTTGATAGACCCACGTGCAAGTCCTGATTAACACACGATCCAACAGGTCTGTGAACCTGGGCACCACAATTTTAGTGGCACCAAAATTGGATATTTTTTTTTCTTTTCCCCTTTTATGGAAACAACCACTCTGAAAATGTACAGATTTTCTTGTGAGAGGGCACAAAAGTTTTACCGGGACCTGGGAATCACTTTGGCTTGATCGGGTCCTGTCCACGTGGTGGGTCTATCCCATGAACCATGCCAGGATCGAGCTCAGATAATCAATGTGAAAACCAGCTGCCTAGCCCTTTGACGCAGAATTTTTATCAACGTTTTTATCGTACTTTGTCAATTATTAAGTATTAATTAAAGTCAAAATAAGGGGAAAATATTATATTTAGCATTTTAATAATTTTCTGGTTATGTAGTACAGCTTAGGACGACGGTGTCCCTTTTTGCATAAAAGGTAAAATATTCATGGGAAATCGGTGTTTCGTTCTGTGGGACACCGGTGTCCCATTTCTGCTTCAAAGGGCTTCTGAAATTGTTCCCATTTCAAATAAAGTACTGCAACATATTGATCTAAAGATCACTCAAATATTTTCTGCATAAGGACTAACAATAATATGATACACGGAATGCACACCACGTTCGGTTACTTCGTGGTTTAGGGACTAAAGCCACAACAAATAGGAATATCTGCGAAGAACGAACAGTAAAATACTAAATGATCTCTTGCGATTCAATGATTTAGTATCCCTTCCTTTCATCTTTTTCTGAGAGGAGAATGTATTAAATATCCCCCTTCATAGAATCGATATGAAGCAATATTGCCAATTGTATTTGTTAGTATACGTAAGAGAGAATAGAATACCGTAAGGGAGTCTTTCAACCTACATAAGAGTAAATAGGCATAGATAAAAGAGCAAAAGGAGGAATGAGACAGCTGCAGTTATGTGACAATATAAAAATGTGGGAATTGATATCTAGCTCGTTCGGTAGATATAGCAGTAAGAGGCCTATAAGGGGATTAAATAGTCACATGCAGCAAACATTGCACTAAATTTTTCTTAGAATTTCATATCTATAGAAAACTAATAGAGCTGAAAGTCAAAAGCCTAGTAAAAATACTTGAAAAAAGTGATTTGTTAAGCAAAAATGCCCTTTTTTTTCTTTCAACTTCTTTCTTAACTGTATTCTTTTAAACGAAATTTACCTGTCTCCTTTGAGGCACACTTTTGCTCATCAGCTTTTAAGAGTCCTTGACTCTATCACTACATCCATTAAATCTGTGTATGAGGCTGCAGTCAAAAGAAGTACTTTAAAAATCCTAAAAGTTTTCCCTCCTAGGAAGCCATCTTGTGATTTTTTGGGGAAAATAAAATTTTGCTGGTTACTCGTTTAGAAATTTAATATAGATTTAGAGTTTCTTTTTATTTATTTTTTCCAATCCCTCTCCCTCCTCCCACCTTGTTCCTTACTTTTTAGACTCAAGTGCCATCAACGATAAACAAATTCATTTTCGGAAATTTTCCAGTTTACAGAGGTCTATTTTTCAGCAGCACAGAGCTTGTTTATGTGACGACTTGTTGAAGTCGCTCACGATCTGTTAACCATTTCACAAAACTCTTTCGTCACGCAAATCGCAAATTTCCTGTAACTGAGAATCACAAAAAGAGAAGTTTTTTCCCCCTCTCTCTCTTTCTTCCTACATGTTGAGTAGCAACGGTGGTAAAAACTCTTATCACAATCAGTCGTCGAAATTAAGCGGTGTCGCAGCGGTGACTGATATAGTAGATTTGTTATTTCTTTTTTTTTTCAACCCCCTACCCCTCACTTTATTCTCTAATTTTTAGACTCAAATCCCATTTACGAGAAGACAAATTCATTTTAGGAAATTTTCCAGTTCACAGACCAAAATTTAACGAGATCTATTTCTCAACATCAGTGAGTTTGTTTATGTAACGACTTGTTGAAGTCGCTCACAATCTGTCAACCATTTCACGAAACTCTTTCGTCACGCAAATCGCGAATTTTCCGTAACTGAAGAAATCACAAAAAGAGTTTTTTTTCTTCTCCTTTCCGTTCCTTGCGGTTCTCTCTTTCACATAACAATTGTTGTCCCCAGTTGCTTCCCTTTCAGGAACCCTCTGCCAGCACTAGTGGATGATGCAGTTGATTTGATTTTTTAAAATTCTTTTTTTCACCGCCCTCCCCCTTGTTCAAAACTTTTTAGACTCAGACTCCATCAACGAGTAAACAACTTCATTTTCGGAAATTTTCCAGTTTACAGAGTCACAATTTGACAAAGTCTACTTTTCAACAGCACCGAGTTTATTCGTGTGAGGACTTGTTGAAGTCTCTTACGATCTGCTAAGCATTTCACGAAACTCTTTCGTCACGCAAATCGCAAATTTCCGGTAACTGAGAATCACAAGAAGAGAAGATTTTTTTTCCCCTCTTCCCCAACAAGTTGAGTAGCAACGGTGGTACTAACTCTCCTCACAATAATCAGTCGTCGAAATCAAGCGGTGTCGGATAAAAACTATCCGAGTGAAGCCAAAACCTTCTTTAAGGGGCTCTTGAACACGTTGACGTGTGCTCGCGAATAAATAAATAAGGAACGAGAAGAGCTGTGGTGGTTTTTGTGGTGGTAAGAGGGTGTCTTGCTTTTGTCGAGCTCGCCAAAAGGGCTTGTCGAGTGCGGGGGAGTGGTTTCTCTTCAGAGAGGTGACACTTTCTGAGGAGTGGCTGCTTTTTTTATTCTTGTTTTCAAGCGAGACGTCTTAAGTTGATGGAGACGGTATAAACGCTCTCTGCGTTGGCGATGGGACTGATTGAATTCGAGTTCCGGGTCCTTTTATGGGTTACGCTGCAGCTATTATTGTTATTTTTAACGAATCAGATTCTGGATTTTATTATTATTTTTTTTTTTAGCCCGGCCTTAGTTCCGCCGTAAAATAGTTGTAACACATTTGCTTTGAATGGATTTGATTACTTGTCAAAAACAAGCTTTTAATGATTCTGGCTGGCCTTTTCCCCCTTCCACCCCATATTTAAGGGTTTTTATTTGGCTTAAATCTTACTTATGCCATAAAATACTTATGTCTTACTTATGTAAGCAGTATAATGTGTCAACTTTGAATCAAATGATTTATGTACAACAAAACCATTTTTATAGCAAGTACGTTGCAGCTCATATTATTATTTTTAACGAATCATATTGTTTTTATTTTTTAGCACTGCCTTATTTCCTTCGTAAAGTAGTTGTAACACACTAGCTTTGAATGACTTTGATTACTTGTCGAAAACAAGCGGTAAATGATACCCCCCTCCCCTCCATCCACCCATGTTTAAAGGCTTTTATTTGGTTTAGATTTTATGCACGTCATAAAACGTTTTACTTACTTGCAACGTGTCAACTTTTAATCAAATGATTTATGCACAACAATCATTATTATAGCAGTAGCAACAAAAATTTAAAACCATTTTGAGAAAATAAAGCTGAGGAAAATAAATAAATAAATAAAATTGAGTTTTATGGCAAGTTTTAAAAAATTACATTTGAAAATCAAATATTCTACATACATGTTTAAGCGTTTTGAACTAGAGTAAAACAAAATTGATGAAACAGCTTGTTAATCTTTAAAATATAAAATTCACATCGTTGATTACGATAATATACTTATTAATTGAAGGGCTTGGGAGATGAAAGGGTTATGTGACGACAAAACTGAAATTGCGAGTAATTAAAGTTCAAAGTTTTATTGTTGCAGTTTTTTTGTTTTCTGGTTTTGTCGTTAGTGTGCGTATGAAATCGATCTAATGACATCTACTTTTAATGTACCAAGTTCTATTTGCTTACCTGTATCCATTGCTTACCATTTTCCAGAATGTTCATTTTTTTAAAATGTAACACATCCCGTTCATCCTCCAAGCCCTTCAATTATCATATGGTTATTTTATTTATTTATTCATTCATTTACTATCATTATCATCATCATTATTATTAGTTGAATCTATACCACTTTGGTGTAAAGAAGGAAAAGTTTATGAAATGGAAGGAATGAAATGAAACGCAAAATGCAAATGAAAGTGACGTCATAAACTAAAGACCGTTTATCACTAAATTTCCCCTCAGAAATGAGATGCCAAACCCAACCCTGGCGTGAGGAGATATTTGACTATATTCCCGTAGGAGATAGAGCTGTGCGTTACACTTACGAGAAAAATCTCTCTTTTTAACCGACTTCAACAAAGGAGGAGGTTATACAATTCGTCGGAGAATTTTTTTTTTTTTTGTATGTTACAAGATTACTCGAAGACGCCTGGACCGATTTCAAAAATTCTTTTTTTGTTAGAAAGGTCTTTCTTTCCGATTGGTCCCATCCTCTCGTGGTCCGGGTTCGATAACGGGAACCTGCAGAAATCTTTCAAAAAAGAAATTGGGATCACAGTAATCGTAATAATGACCATTTTGAACGCCAGGCTTCTCTGGATTGCATAATGAAATTCATTTCTATGGTCTTTTTGAAAATTTTAAACCGAGTATCTTTCTATGTCCTGCTTTTTTCTCCTGAACTCCAACGAACTGAAAGTCGTACCAGGTACTGATTGATTCGTAATATTTCAGGTTTTATTAGTCTTAATTTACATAAGGTTTGATAAAGGAATTCTGAAGAAAGTGAGGAAAATCTCCAAATTTTTGCTCAAATTTAAAGCGATTTGTCCTAAATGATTAAATATGAAATCCATTGTTACAGAACGTGATTGATATGAAACAGTTATTATAATGATCATGAAAATTTTGAATGAAGGCTTAACTGAAGCAAACATGAAACTCATTAGCGGGCCACGTATGTAATACGTCGTGAAATTTTATGAACTGCGAGAATCTAGTGTTGTTTTGAAATATAAATTAGTTGAAAAGCCGTTAATATTTAGCCTTTAATTAAACTAGTACACAAATAAATACCAGAGAATAACAAGGATTATTTTTTAGTGTCAATCGTTTAAAATTTTAGACGCGTTGATACTTTCTTTCTTTTTTTTCTTACATAGTTTATTTTATGAAGCATTTACTTAAGAAAATTAGGTGAAGTTTTGCAATGGAAACATTACCTTATTTCATATGTACATTTACACTAAAAAGAATAAAATAAAAATATTTTTGAAAAAAAAAATTGAACCGACTTCGGAACTTCACTCAGCAAATGCTCTAAAAAGTAAAAAATAATTTTATTCTTTGAACACCATCGATACTACATTTAAACATAAGTTTTGAAGTCGGCGCAAAAACTATAGGTAAAATGATGTTTACTATATTTTGCCAACATTTTCAGAGAAATCATTGAAAATTGAGAGCTGAATATTTGTACCATTACATAAATATGTATTTTTCAATGAATGCGAATGCGAATAAAGAACCTGGATTCATTTAAATTTATATTTATAGTTTCGAATGATTCTATTTAGCTTTTTTGCGCCGACTTCAAAACTTATGTTTAAATGTAGTATCGATGGTGTTCAAAGAATAAAATTATTTTTTATGTAAATGTAAATAAATATAGTAAATAAAACTCATTAAAGCTGGCCACCTTGTCTAGTGGTCAGAACAGTCTATCACGGATGATGTGGTACCGTTTCGAGTCTCGGCTTGGGCATGGATGTGCTTTCTCTCTCTTGTCCTTTCTTTGTGTGAACGTGTTGTGCTGTGAAAGATTGCCTACCCTATAAACGGGTCCCTATGGCATGCGTGTACTGTGGAAGTCGGAATTCGCACCAAATTACGGTACAGTTTCAAAAGTGAAGTAGCGCACACCAAATTACCAGCCTGGCTGGCACACGACAAAAAAAAAAAAACTCATTAAAGAAATAGGTATTTTTGAAGAACAGTTTCTAACTGATGCAGTACTATTCAAAAACCGCTTTTCTTTTCAGTTTTTTGTTGAAGGGCAATTACATTTTAATAAACAAATCATTGTGTAATTGATTTTTTCTTGTGATTTATAAACTTAAAAAATTAAATTGGAGCCCAATAAGGCCGTGATTGACTTTATTAGTGCTCTAGTATCCGCATTAAGACGATCCTGTGCTGCATATGCTGCACGTATCGCACACGGTGAATGAAAGGGGTACATCTTTCTTCTAGTCTGTGGTAATTTAATGCCAAGTCAATTTATAAAGTGCTGCTTTCATTCTAGATATACGATATGTGCACAATCTGTGCGCTGGGATGACGAAAAAACAAAAAAATAACCACTTATCAGAGCCCCTGATATGACGGTTGTTTTTTCTCCTTCCATTGACATAAATACGGGGTTTTTGCTAATGTTTTTGAGTTTATCAAATCAGGTTTAATGTGTGTTTTACATTCTCAATAAAGAATTTTCATTTATTTTTTTTAGTTTCACAGTACTTTTTGGCATTTTTCAGAGTTGGCCAGAAAGGGAATCCGTGAGGGCAAATCGCCTTCCTTTGTTAAAACTGCTGAGAAACATAATTAAAACTTTAATTTTCACATCGAAATATTTCTCTCTTATTTTTTATGAGTCACCTGATGAATGCGCCAAATCTAGAGCTAATTAAATTATAAATGAGTTACATACTCGGCCATGAACCTTAGGATGGCTTATTTGGCCCACATACCTTACAAGTTCAAGTCCTATTCCATGTTTGATATTTCAATGAATCATTTCAGGAGTAAAAAAAAAAAAAAGAAAAATACATACATTGAATACATTTTCTAAAGTTCAACGACTCGGACTTTGAAGTAACCTATACTTATATAAATTTTTCACTCCTCTCAACGTGTTTCAGAAAAGACACCAGCAAACGTCAGGCGAATTTAAATTGTAGATTCTTCTAAATTAAGAAGATTCAAGTTTGTTTATATGTCACAGGTGGCCGACCAACTGCAGTTGTCCAGAAATCTCCCATCGATCATAATTAAAGGAGTCGTATCTGACACTTGCAACTTCCCGATCAAGATGCATCGTGGGAAGGATCCATTTTGCATCAGCGTTAACTCGTTCAACCTGATCCATACCGTGTAAACCTTTCATTAGTCAAGGAACGACATTTTTTGGAATATATTAACCAATCAGAAGGGGTAAAGTCTCTATTTTGTAGAATAAAGTGATGTGGGGTCAGTTGGGATAAAGTGAAGCAGAATTTCATAGCTTTAATTCTAGAGCCTTCCCTTTCTTTTAGATGAAATGAGACATAAAAATTTTGTGCATTACGTTCAAAACTCTATACATTTTTTGAGAGGAATTGGGTGTGTAAAATTTGACTTTAAGACTGTTTGTTAGCGAATGAAATCATATCCCACATCCAGAAAGTAGGGTGGAAATGGAAACTAAACACCTCATTTAATTCCTTTTGAGGTTGATGTTAGTAGAAGTTGATGTAAGTAGTGAGGTTATCCATACTGGCACTATGCATAGTCAGTTGAAGCAATGCACTAACAGTACTCAATTTGTTGTTCGTAGATAGCATGCCGCCTCCTTCTTCTTTATGATTCTGTTTTCCGGCTTATGCATTTTGTTTAACGTTAAATTTAAAATTAACAAAATATTATTTAGAAGCATTAATTTTTCGATACTATCTTAATTTACTCAATTGAACAGAGTTAAGCACTAAATGCAGAACGAAATGAATGCTTTTTTCTTTCGTTCTTCTTTGAAGAAAAAAAGGAAGGAAAAATTAATTAAAAGGATAGAAAGAAATCACCTCAATTGGTTTATCTCTAAAAAAAAACATTTATTTCTTTAGAATAAATAAATGTGTAAAATGTCATGAACTAAGAGCATCCTCTTTTTAAAAGTGTGTACCAAAGAACAAAATAACTATACTACATAAATAAAAAAAATAATCATCAGATAAATTAAAAAGTTTCAATCTTTCATGCCAAAAAATAAAATTGTTGAAATAAATAAATAAATAAATACAAAAATAAATAAACACGATAAAACCCTCAAAAACTTTCTTTGCGGGAGAAATATCATTTCAATAAATAAATATTCTTGAATAAACATAAAACAACTGCACGTATAAGGATAGAGTGATTACAATGCACAATTTTTCATTCAATTTTATCAATGTTCAAGGGTTTAAGTGAATGTTTAAACAAAATGCAACCCTATAAAATTTTAGAACATGAAAATATTTTAAAAAGTAATTTCATCGAGTTTTTCCTTTTTTTTTTTTGCTCTTTACTTTTTTTGTGGCATTAATGAATATTTGTGTCTTCTTTTGCTCCTGATAAAAAACTGCTATAGCTGCACACCACAGGCTCTTGACAACAATCCAGATTTGAATATTAAAAAGAGCCAAGCTCGAATTTGTTATGTGACTATTTGTTAGGTTCCAGTTTAAAAATGTAAAATGCACAGTAATAAACTGTAAAACTTGTAATTTTACAGTTATCACTGTAAAGCAGCAATTTTACAGTTTATTATCACAATTTTAGTTTATTACCACAAAATGAGTTGCATTATACTGTAAAAACAACAGTATTGTAAAAACAAACAGGCGGCAGAGGTTAAAGTTTAAAACTGAAAAATGCACAGTAATAAACTGTAAAAATAGCAATTTTACTTTATCACTGTAAAATTGGAAGCTTACAGTTTATTAATGCAAAATTAGCAATTTTTACAGTTTATTACTATAAAATTAGCTGAGATAACATTAATTTTTTACGGTGTGGACATCAGAGGTCCTTGACTACAATCTAGATCTGCATATTAAAAAGAAACTTTCGCAAACTCATTGTCTTTCGCTTCAGCCACTTAAATGAAGAGGTTTAAAATCTCACGCAATTAACTCCAGCGCAGCTGATGCTGTAGAGCGAGCGAGAGAGAGAGAGAGAGAGAGAGAGAGAGAGAGCAAGATATAAGACATCTCTTAAATATCCAGATCCGTCGAATAGAGGGAAGATAATAGCATCGTAATAATAATGACGTCTTTTTAAAAGCCTCCACCATGCGGTATATATAAAAAAAAACGCAGATGCTAGCAAGACGTAGGGGCGCCTCTGGGGGGCACCGGGCTCGCCCCAGGGCACAAAGGGGCTGGCCCCGTTTTGATAGGAAGGCAGGTCAACATGCAGCAAACTACTTTTTTGATTATCGGGTTCTTCGCCCTTAGCTTTTTTTTCACTTATTTCTCTTCATTTTTTTCGTACTTGTTTAGCAAGCCGAGCGTGAGAGAAGAGAAACAAAGGTAATATACATAACATGAGGATTCAGCGACGGTTGCAGTTTTTTTTCATAGGGCCTCCCAATTCTCCCTTTTTTAATTTGATAATTGATTTCGAGTTAGATTAACTTATTCGGCGTTTAACTTTTTCTTTCGTGAGATTCTCCCGCCTGGCCAGATAAGGCAGGTGTTGGCTTTCACAAGTTTTTGTTGCTCGTTTAAAGTGCGATTTGAATTCTGGCAACGAAGGAGGAAAAATGGTTCTTATTCCATTAGGCCTGTAATTCCGACTATTTATTTCATCATCATTATAAAGTCCGTAATAACTTAATTAACTGTACAGCAGGGCGGTATTTAAGGGAAGGGTTTTTAGGGTTCAACAACATCTCCGAAATTTTTAAAATCTGTTCGGAAAAATATTCTTTTATTATCCTTTTCATGCTGAAAAAAGGCTATTATAGCTTTTATTTATTTGTTTTTTAAATTTCTTTTGAAATATAAAATATATACTGAATGATTATACAAACCACAGTGCTTTATATGCAGTATTAATTTTTATTATTGGGACTATCATCTCTTGCAAAACAATACAGCGGTTTCTGTCAAATTTTAAACCCCTGACCATAAACGAATATATATCAAAATTCTTTAAATGTGAAAATGCTGAACTGTATATTTGCGCTATTTTATCGAAGCCAAAAAATATATGAATTTAAGATATTTATCACTTCGAATTTACGTACACGCATCTATTCTTTTGAGTTACTAAAAATACTTTTTTTAAACAGGGGTGAATTTTTAACAGACTGAGTATAAGTTAGATTTTTTTTCTTCATTTAATACATTCGTCATATTTCACATTTGCTCGTGTAAATATCCTTAAAGCACCACATTCTCATTAAAATAACCTATTGCAACAAAAAGTGACAGAATATACGAATGACATAAAATTTTATTGATCATGTAGAATTCAAGAGAAATGTGTTTGCTAAAAACCCTCTCCGAAATAAAAGATTGGTTACGGCCGTGCTGTACAGCTATTATTATAAATTAAATTCAGCTTGCTGTCGCAAATGCGACTATTAGAAGTCATTTATATTTGTAAAATATTTTTACTAAATTTTATTACATTGATACTTTTTGTCTATTTAAATGTTAAACTTTTTAATTTTCATCGCCGCGAATTAGATATTTTCAATATATCATCGCATGATTTGAAGTCTACATGTTTTGACTTTTTAAAAGTATAAGTTTTTTTTCCGGCCTTTTTTTTCTATTTTTGTGTTTTTTGCCATCGTAGTTGGATTTTCTCTGCAGTGTGCAATATATCTTTAAAAAATAAAAAAAATAAACATTCATCATTTGGGATTAAGTCATGGTAAAATATTTTTATTTATTTTTTCCTAATTTTAAGTGTGTAAATTAATTGCAAGTATCTTGGTAATTCTTTCTCATTTTTTTTCATTTTTATTTTTCAAAAATCTTTATTCGTCTCTTCTAATTGGAAATATAGTTTTTACCTCTAACCACTAAGTTTCAAAAAAGAAGAGGCATCTACCGCAAAATTAGTGTAAAAGTGTGCGATGACGAAAAACTGCATAGGTACATGGAAGATGGGACTGACAATTAAGTAGAATTTATAGTAGAAGTGTAAGAGAAAATGTTACGAATTCAATACTTTTTTCTATATAGTAGGTATAGCAGAAAGTAAAAATTGTCGATGTACAAAAAAAGTATGAGTTAGTAACCATCTCCTCTTAAAAACTGCGAAAATAAATAAAATTAGTTAATGAAAAACTAATGTAATTATTTAATTTGTGACTTTTTTTTACTAAAAGTAACATAAAATTAATTTTTTTCCCACGAAAACACTTAATTCTTTTCTCAAGATGCAAAAATTACAAAAGGAATTTGTTTCAAAACATCGCGTTATGTTATAAAAATAACAAGGATGAAAATTTATCTTTTTTAATTTTCATCAATCCATATTCCCTTTTCTATTCAATATTTTCTTTTTATATTTTAGCCATATGACTTTAATTATAGAATATAAAATTATTCCTGAAAGTTTCGTACGTTAAAGCTGAACACTTTTGAAATTTTCAGCAGAAATCGAGTTTTTCGAGAAAATGAGAATATTTTGATGAATCATTTAGGTATTACTTTTTATAAAAATAATATTTTTTATTTTCGCAAAAACATTAACATGTATTCCTTTTTTTTTTTGAAAATACACCTTATAAGTAAACCAAGCAGAAAGAAAAGAAAAGAAAAAAGCCACATTAAATTTGCATCCTACGATACAGGGCCTAATTTCGCAAGTAAGATTTTTTTTTAAGTATGAGTTTTACATGTTTTTAATAGTTTAAGTCTAGAAAACGTTTGCTAAGAAGTTTTTCAGTAAATCCATATGTTTTCCTAAACTGTAAAGTGTTTTTATTATGTTGTTGAACATCAGCAGCAAAAATCAACTCAAATTTCTTGAGAAAGAAATCTCCTTATTGATGTTTCATCTGCTCTTTGAATTTTCTTGACTCTTGTTAGTAGGGATAAACGCATCGAATTCCTACTCATCCAAAAGTTGTAGAATGGTGGTTACCGCGGGGTAAATTTCACAACTACAAGTTCTGTTCTGATTTCGTCACGAAACCTTTCAATTAAAGCAGGAGTGTCAAGGTTAGAACCATCCATTGTACTTCTAGGCTGTTTTGGAATCCGTTCAACGAACTTAGACAGCTAGAAAAGTTTTTTTGTAAACGATGAGTTTCCATACTTTTGTTTTTCCTGAAATGAAGTGAAGAAATTCACGAACTGAGAGGATTAAAATCAAAAAGCAGTAAGAATTTAGCAAATAATTATTTATATATATATATATACTAGAGTGCAAGTCATACTCCCTGATACTTAGATAAGTTTGAAATTATTACTTCGGTTTTGTATGACTTAAATGGGACTATTTCTGGCCAAGAAAACAAGTACTTTAAGGAAGTAATTGTTCTAAAATTACGATTCAATGAAATAACGCATGGATTCAAAAACTAAAGCGGTGAAAAAACAGCCAGAAAGTGGTGGATTTAGGATATAAGTTTTTTGGAAATTTTGAAGATACGAAATTAATCGTCATTTTAGAGAATAAAATAAGTTAAGAAAACACTACTTTTTATTACTGATCCTCTCTTCAAGTTGTTTTGCAAGAGGACATATTTTCTAGTAAGAAGAAAAATTTGCTTAAAAGAACTTTTTCTTCAATTTGAAATAATAAGTTGTTAAAACAAGGGTATGCAATGTGCAATTTAAAATACAAATTTGTTTCATTTGCATTTTTTCCCCTTAAAACAAAATAATAACAATATTTATACTTGGGTAGCTAAAAATTTCACTTCACCCATTTTACAAATTTTACCATTAACACTTCATAGTTCTATTTACTTGAAAAGTATGAAGCTTAATATCTAGCAGAAATCTTTTTTTTTTTTTTTCAAAACTTCAAATAAGAGGGAGAATAAGTTTAAAAAAAATTCCCTTCATCATACAAATCCTTCCAGCAAGAATAAAGCGTTAAAAAAGTTCCATTGAAATGTAAAGTAATTCTCTAAATAAAATGTATCGAGTGTTTCAAAAAACACGACAAACGAAAAAGTAATAATAATTAAAAAAAGTAATAATTAAAAAACCAAACGATATTAAAATATGAAATCAAAACTTGTCTGTACATGTCGCTTCTTATCAGCATTTATCGCATTGCGGAAAAACTCAGTCATCCACTGCCTGTAGATGTCGCTTCATTGTTGCATTTTACTTATTGCTGAAAAACTCACTGTCATCCGTTGTCTGTACATGTTGCTTCTTTGTAGCATTTGTCATATTGCTGTAAAAACTCAGTCATGCATTGTCTGTACATGGTGTTTCTTTACAGCTTTTGCCTCATTGCTGAAAAATTCCCTTTTCCTGTACAAGTTGCCTTTTTTCGTAACAAGTAGTTCAGTGCTGGAAAACTCAGTTTTAATTTTCATTAGACTTGATAGTTTTACACTGAACTCTTGCCAGATTTTCACCATATTAGGAGGGTTTTCAAAATTTAAAACTCTTCCAAGGCTTTCAAAATTTAAAGCAAATTCATAACATTACATAAAATTGCGTTTTCCTACAAAAATACATTTACAATCGTTTCTAATTTTACACTGCGTTGAAACCAGGAAATATGCCAGCTTGTATAACCAGGTTGATATGCATCAGGTGGAATTTCTTTGAAATCTAAATAATTATTAGACTAGAGCGCATGCTTTAACTGTTTCTAACTAAACGCGATTGGAAAGGCTCAATGTGTTATGAAAAATGAGATTTAGTCCTTAGTACAAAATATATTTACCAGTTGATTAATCAAAATATCATTATTGAAATTTTTTTATTTGGCTAAAAAAATGAAAAGGGAAATTTCTTACACAGGAAATAAGTACCTTAGCTTCCACAGGTAATAAACTAGCTAATTATAAATCTTACATTGATATTTATTTCAAACGTGTTATAAGCTTAGATTTCGGCACAAAGCTTTTGTCCCTTTGCCTGTCATGCATGAACTTTTGCTCCTTAATATTATTCAACCCCTCTTATGAAGTCCGATATCAGTCGAATATCTAGCAACCTTTTGACAAGTATCCTGCTTACGCAACGCTTTATTTTACATAGATCATTAATTTTGTCAGCTTTCTAACGCTATCTGAATGGAAAAACGCCGAAAACAATGCGATTACATTTGCTGTGAAGAACGATGATATGGCTTAAGATCTTACGAATCCGAGAATAAAGCTTCCGATGCTTTTGACGTTCAAGATCAACCTAAAGACAAATGGATTTCGTCAGCTTAAAACAAAGAAAATGACTCGTTGTCTAACTTTGCTACTGCATGTATTATAAATCTTTTAAAGCACTAATGACTTGAAGTCTTATTAGAAATCACTTATGACTGAGAAATGTCCTTCCCACCTTCTGCCTGAGCTACCATAGGAAGTAAAGTAACATTTGATCTTCCAGTAAGCGGGTATGAAAGGAGTACATTGGCCTTTTTTCAAATATTTTAGTATGAGTGATCAATTTTGTATGAATGTATAATTAAATATCTGAATTCAGATGCATCTTAAAAACCAATAACCGAAAAAAAGAACCATCTCGAAATATTTGAGCATAATTTCTTCTTTAGTTTTCAAAATTGACCAATGTGCTTCAGATTAGAACTTCTCAGAAATAATACTTACATAAAACATATCATAGATAAGTTGATAATTTTAGTTTTTGTCATTCAAAAGTATTTTTATTTCTATTGGATTATTTTTCTCTCATCAATAAATATTAAAATTTCTGTGAAGCACACACATATGGGTTATCCTCCAGAATGTGTAACTTTTGAGCCAAACGATTTTTCTGTTTCAAAACTTTATATTTCCTACTTTTTTCATATTTACAAGTTTATTCTCACCTCTATTGACTATGATATTGACAACAACGGAGGTGAGGAACTCTATAAAAATTGACGGAATGGGTGCATTTTTCAGCGAAAGAAATTTATTCTTTGTTGTTACAATCTGCTCATAATAAGCATATAAAAGGATAAGAACTCTTATTTTTAGATTAATTTCCATGACTAAACTTTAAGCTCATGTGGGTGAGATTTTAAATAACAACACTTGGTTTTGAAAACAAAATCTGTCTTCCTGTTTCTCAGTTAAAACAGCACAGCTTCTTTATAACTGAAAATAAGCAAGATGGATAACTTGTAACATGGCAAATAAATTGTGACGCCAGCACTACTATCTGTCAGTAAAAAATAGCATTTTATGTTAGGGCAATGGAGGTGAGAACTTATTGTGTGACGTAGCTCAATATACTACCACTAAAACAAACTAAATCACAATATAAAAAATTTAAATATCTTAAAACATTTAGTATTTGAGACACTTGAGGGAAAAAGTAATAAATAAATATATTAATTAATCAAGTTATTAAGCCACATTAAAAGACATACCAAGTGTGACACGGAGGTGAGAATTCGCATGCGTGAGCAAAAAATGAATTTAAATAAAAAAGTTATAAACAAATGTTGACAAGTGTTAAATTTAACAAATGTTGAATTTGAAATTTGAAAGCAGTGTTAAATGAATTATTAAAAAAAATCTTTATCGTAAAATGAATGTGACGGAAATGTGACACTTTTTGAAGATTAACAAAGGAGTTCTTGTGCATAATTCATCCAAATAAGAAAATTGCATCCAGATTGAAATAAAGACAGTCAATGCGTGATAACTTCAATCAAGTGAGACCAAAGAAAAACTGACTTATTGGAAATTCGGCTTACCTCTAGTTTTAGTTTCCAACATGTTAGTTCACAAGACCTAGGATACTTTAATTATGAATTTAAACCTAAACTTTGAGCACTTCGTAAGTTTCTCGTTTGAAAATTATCTTTATTTGGCGAAAATCATTAAAGAGTTCAATACAAAACTATCAAGTCTAATAGAATTGCAGCTGAACCTTTCAACACTGAGCTACTGGCTACGAAAATAAGACATGTGCAGGCAACGGATGAAAGTTTTAACAGATAAAATTAGAAAGCGTATAAATTATTTTATTAAAAAAAGTCCACAATTTCATTTAAAACACTAAGAAAAAAAATCAAAATAAATACAATTTTTTTTTAAAGATAAAACTTTAAGTTACAAAAAAGTTCTGTGATTCATGAAAAATTCTATTACTCAATTCTCAAGCTTTTTCCCCTATGGTTCTTCAGAAGCCTTTGCCTTCTTTCCTGTTTTAGACAAACCTTGATCCTTAAATCAAATTTTGTTAAGTCAAGGTATTTGCATTCTACTGCGGCAACTTCTTTAATAGTCATTTCTTGATCTTTAATAAATAAACACTAACGCACTGTGTGTTTTATACGAAGAAGGCAAGCCACACTTTCAGAAACAATTCCTTACTATCCCTTCATATATGCTACTACTGTAAGAGAAATCTCTTTCTCACTAGTGTTTCTTTTTTATTATAGGGTCACCCGGGGCAATTCCTGGTCAGCAAGTTTCTGGGGTAATTCCTGGTCACAGTCCTTTTTATGTCTTAATAAACCTTCAGCAAAATGAAAAAAATCACAGAGGTACTCTGAACTATCTTCATTGCAATTCATTACTTAATTATGAGTTGACTGTGTATTTAGTTTGAAAAAAAAATCTTTTTAAAATCGCTTGTTAAATTTCGTAAAACAAGATTGGCCTTAGTTTTGATACATTTGTACAAAGATCGTGATCAAACTCAAACTTCTGAATATTTTTCTTTTTCGTTTTTTTGGTTGAATTAGGTACCATGTCAGTTACTGAAAAATAGTTTTGGATTTACCATTATTGTTTTGAATAATTTGCAGGAAGGCTCCAAATAATGCCCCTGGCTACTGGGGTAATTCTTGGTCAGTGGGGTAATTCCTGGTCAGTCCTTTTTTTAATATTTATGGATTATTATTTCACCTATTATTGACATATGTTATTGATTTAAACTATATGTAACTCTGTGAGCCTTAACTGCAAAGTTAACTGTAACCGCAATGTAACATTCTTATGTGTTAATGATAAGTATACAATATACTGAATTTTTCTTTGTTAAATTTCATCCAATTATTTTATAAGTTCTAATAATTATTCTTAATTATACTAAGAAAAATGCTTAATTGTAACTGCATTGTACTATTCACTTAACTGTTCACCTTAACTTGTTCATAACAGACAGAAGCATGTGCTCAGTGTGTATGGTGCATGTGCACCATATTTTTTATGGACCTATTTATTTGGTAGGTGAAGATTCATTCACAACAGATATAAAAGCTGTAGCTATTGCATACAAAGTGTATAAAAAGTATTTTGGCTAAGTTTTATTAAGTAAAGTTATTATGTTGAAAACAATTGCATTCTTCCTTAAAAAAACTAAATACAGTGTTTAATTAGCTATATATATAAATAAATTCTTTATCTAATTAGTTTAATAACTTGTATTAATAATGTGCTTACAAAATGTATGCATTTTCATCAATCATTTGAGTGACCAATAATTGCCCCGTAAGTGGCCAGGAATTACCCCATCTCTGGGGTAATTCCTGGTCACTAATTAACGACAATTACTCAAGTTCATTATGTATTGTTGATAACATGAATATTTTATTCGATGAACATCCCAATGTGCTTCCTCCATACCAAAATTTGTAACTCTAACTTAGATAGATTTTGTGATAATTGGATGTTAATGCTTTTTGACCAAGAATTACCCCAGGTGACCCTACACTGCTCCGAAAGGTGTTATTTCAGCTTGTGTTGTTCTTCGGCTTCTACTGTACAGGAATTGCAAGAGAAAGTGATAGTTTTTCATTTACACTTGTAAGTATTTGTTACTTCAACAATCAAATTTTGAGCCTTCTTAAAAAACAACTTCGTGTTTAAAGAAGTAAACATGAAGACATGAAGGAATAATTAGGATGAAATTGAGAACAAAGGATTCGGAGCCTGAGGATAAGAAATTCAAGTTATAGAAATATTCGAGTTAACTGACTTCGAGTTGTTGCGAATCACAGGTGTTAACCACTTCCCCAATGACCATGCACACTGTTTCTTTTGATTTATTCATGAAGAGATGTGTCGATTTTCATTTTGAACATTAAAACATTTGAAAAAATACAGACAATTTTCCTTCGGCGCAAAAGGACAAAAAAATAAAAATAAATAAATAAATAAAAACGATCCACAGAAAATGCACGACTTTATTTCGGTAAGCAAAGCACTCCGCTTAAATTAGAACCCCAACAGAAGCCATTTAATCTCTTAATGCGAACAAGCTGAAGACAAAAATGCTGTCATTATATTCTTCAAAGATAGAGATCCCTCAACTCGAAAGCTGTTAACGGTTAGGTAAAAGTTGGAACTGAAGAAGATCTACGATCCAAGTCGATCCTGGCAATGGTTCAATTCTGAAATCTAATGTTTAATCACTCCTGAAAAACATAACTCTTCAACTCAACAATGACTGATATTGTTTTATACACTGTGTTTCGAGAATTTATTTTTAATGCAGTAAGAAAATTTGGGCGGTGCATTATTCATCTAAGAAGAATGCTGGAATGATTTCCGTTTGTTCTTATTACTCAAGATTAGGGTTTTTGGAAAGGATATCATGTGGTGAATATTACAGCTGGATAATTACATTTCAGTTATACGCAGGATGTGCATTTTAATATTTTGAAATGTACAAAAGAGAACAAGAAGGAATTTGGCTTCAAAATGCACGGGAATATGAATTTCCAGATCATTAGCAGCGACAAAACTGGTTTGGACACGGACATGTTTGACTACTTTTAATACCATACGAATTTTTCAAATTTTGATCAGTTATGAAATAAATGCAAATTGTAGAAAAAAAATCACCCTTAGTGCAAAATTTACTGATAAGGTAGAACCTAGGCATACCCCCGGAAGAAAAAGCAGACAAAATGACAACTTTGTTTTTGTAAAAAAAATGTAGCGGGCCACCTTGTCAAGTTTGACACGGATGGGGAGGTTCCGGGTTTGAATCCCGGCTTGTGCATGGATGTTCTTTCTCTCTCTTGTCCTTTCTTTTTGCGAATGTATTGTTGTGCTGTGAATGATTGCCTACCTTATAAACGGGTCCCTATGGCATGTGTGCTCTGTGGAAGTCGGACTTCACACCAAATTACAGTACACTTGGAAAAGTGAAGCAGCGCACACCAAATTGCCAATCTAGCTGTTGCAAGACAACAGCAAAAGAAATGTTTCCAAAAAACTAGTTTACAGATTTTCTTTTCTTTCCTTTATCTTTCTTGCTTTCTTTCTTTTTTTTTCCCTATTTTTTCAGAGGGATTACCATGCACCTCTGTTGTTAAGAATTTTCAAAAAATAAAATTCTTTCCTGAATATAACAATTATTCAAACGATTTGTAAAACCATCCACGTTTGTTCAAGGTCAAAGATCAACCATTCACGAAAAGGTTGGAAACCACACAAATGTCCATGACAAAACAGAAAATGAAAGTGTCAGCGCGGAATCACGCTTCTCATATTGTTTATTTTGTTGAGGCACGCAAGAATTCTTTTTTTTTCCCTCCCTTCCTCTTGTGCTGATTGAAAACTCAGCCAACGTGCGACTCAACTTAATGGAATTCGCAGCAAGTATTCAATTCCCAGTCACCAGGCAGCCATCTTGATGAGCCTGTTCAAGTGCCATTTGTTTTGGTCTCGGCTAATTGCGGGAGATATACGTTCTTCTGAAAAGAGAAATGGCTTCATTACCAACTTTCAACTGGTCACGTAACTTCAACTTATACTTTGCAGGCGATCCGTAATCAACAGAAGAAATTCCCTCCAAGATAATGACCAAACAAGATACGCCTCAGAGCGAGGCAATCTTCGATGATGAATCGTAACTCTTACATTGTTACCGGCGACCGTTTTAATTTACAAAATTCGCCATCTTAATTTCTGTAATGTGAAAATTATTATACGAGTCCCAACCGGGTCGCGAACTCAATTTTCTATTTATGATAATCTAACTTCGGTCGCTTGAAGGATGATAGCGCCACGCCTCATCTTTCACGGGCTCAGCTCGAGCAAGTTTTACATGTATCATTATTTTCGTTTTTTTGAAAATGATGTGGCAACACTTGTTCTTGGCGCTCGTCTTTACCTGTGAGTTATTTCGGTATGACATAAAGGTAGATAAAACAAATTATGAGCAAAAGTTCAAAACAATTTTGAAACATTGTTACCCGGCTATCGAATTTTAGATTGCATCTTTTGAAAAATAACCCTTCCATGCATAATGAAAATATATCGCTCAATGGTTTACAAAGGAACAAGACAAAGTCTTTATTTAGAGTTTTATTTATGGTTCCCCAAATTTATTTTCAATGGTAATTTTAGAAGAAAAAATGTTTGAAATATTTATTTTTTAAAGAAAATATCAAATTTTAGTTTAAACACTCATTGGCTAGCCCTAAGACGTGAAAGAATTCTAAATGAGGAATGTTTTACAGAGATAGTTACCTCATGTTATGTGCTATGGTCGCGAAATGAGGAAGTGATAAGGTAACAAGTACTAACATTAAATTAAAAATTTAAACAAACCCCGACCCTGATTGCCGATCTCATATTAAAACGAACTTCTCTGGTCATAAAGCATTTTAAATCTAAATATATTTACTTGTTTTCGATATTTGAAATTGTTAATATCAATTACAAGTCCTTTAATAGTTCCCAAATAGAAACTGGCAACAAAAACATTTTAAATTATTGAGTTTTCTTTCCTTGTCGGCCAACAATGACAAAGATTTTAAATCCTGTAGATTTAAGCCTTAGCTGCCTTATAGAATTTTTGCTAAGAATTAGAATAGAAAAAGAACGAAATAGAATTTTCGAAAAATCGCTTCGTAGTGCAAAACCTCGTGCTACAAACTAATTTTGTGCCAAATGTCATGAAAATCGACGGAACGGTTTTGGCGCTACGCGCGTGACAGACAGACAGACAGACAGTCAGAAAGAAAGACAAACCTTCAGCTTTATTATTAATTAGTAGAGATTTATTTTTGGTGCAGTATTTTGTGATGGCTACCAAAACATTTCAAAGCTTTATGTGCCCTCTAGTAGCAGTTAGAGGAACTTTGATAGGTCAGCGAGGGAGTAACGTAAAAGGTGGGTAAAACATTCAATAGTGATATTAAGGTTAATATTTTTAATAATAAATTCGGGCAATAACGTTCAAATGGGGACAATATGAGGAATGTTTTACAGAGATCCTTACTTCAAGTTATGTGCTATGCTGCCGTGCTAAGCACAAAAGTCGTACCTGCACTTTTTAACAAAATTGAGTTATCGCACCAGGCGGCTCTTTGTGACGTATTTTACCTAAATACAAAATTATAGTGACAAATGAGAGCGGAAATATTTTTTAAAAAATTCTGAAAAAGTTTCATCTGAATCAAATACATGGTGGCGCAAAACTCTAAAGAGTAATATCTCAGTTTGAGCTCAACTGAAGATACCACTTTTGAGCTTAGCACGGCAGTATTGTTGCGCATCAATATTTGTGCGTCACTGAACTTATTCTTGCCTTCGATTACTTTATAACTGGTCTTGAGAATAATTAATTGCTATTTTTAAACATTCGCTTTATTTTTTTATAAATAGGTAATTAATATAATTAATGGGTGATTCTCTCTAAATAGACCAAAAAAAAAAAAAAAAAGAGTTAAGAAATTTATTTACTTCAAGTTTGTTAAACATGCATGATTGTTTTTTGATGAATTTGTCTGAGTTCATCTATAATAGGAAAAATATTGACTATGATGAATCATATTCGCTTTTCCCAATTTTCTTTTCTTTTCTTTTTCTTTTTTTATAAAAATGTATATATATATATATGTATTTGTTTGTACGTTTGTTCCTTATACAGATCCACCGTTTTCGTCGTATTTTCATCAAACTTGGCACATAGGTTCCTTGACGCACTTGAATTCACATAGGCGGGATTTTGAAATTTTAAAAAAATCCAACAGCTCAAAATTCAAATTTTTTGGCTCAAAATGTCCATTTTCTTTCAATTTTGAATAGATATAATGATAGAGATAAGCCTTTAAGCATACAAATTGATAAAATTTAACACATTTAAGTATGAGTATTTTCCAACAAAGATTACGAGTAACAATGACTTATCAATTTAAGGCTCACCTATTTCATTTTAGCATGAAATAAGTTAAAAACAATAATAAATAGCTATATTGTATTAATAAGCACCCGGGCAACGCCAGGTAATAAGCTAGTACAGTATAATATTCATAATATAGTAATGATAATAATTTTTATCATTTGCTTTGTTTGTAAAAATAAAAAATATTCTGATGATTAGCATTTATTTTACAACAGCAGTAATTTAATTTTTATCCCATAACATAATAATTTTAATTCATAACTCTATCTAAGTTATATCACTTCCTAACTTTTGAGGAAAAGAAGGGAGTGATTGTGAGGAAGTGACGAATTATTAAAAAAATGGCTACACATTAGGGTGATTCAAAAAAATTTTTTTTTTTGAATTTCCCTGGTCTTACCCCGCAGTTTTTTTACACTATTCATGAATGTGATGTATGTAAAATTTTAGCTCAATTGAATAATATTTAGAGGTCGCTCAACGCGATCGAATTCTGTTGAAAATTAGCAATTTCGAGAGTTGGAGTATATAGCTTCATTACCCGAAATAATATTATTCTTCATATAAAATGGAATAACTTAAAACGTTAGTTTACTCTACTAAGTAATTAGTCAATAAAATAATAGCTCAAAGTGAGTTGTAACGATTACCCCCCTCCTCCCCCCCCCCCGCTTCAAAGCTGCATTATCTCTTACCTGAGTTTGGGTAGAAAATGCAGCTGCAAGCTCGGGCTGTGTTTTCTGTTTTCTTTTCGGTTGTTTGAGGTGTATGAGTTTATTTGGCTAAAACACCTAGCATCCACTCTAGAAAGGGCTCAGTATAAGTGACAGAAAGCCACTTTGATAGTAGCTGCTGCAGTACAAAGTATGGGTCAAAATGGGGAGGATTTGACAACGTTCATAAAACGGTAAATGCAAACTATTCGCTCTGAATTAGGCGTTAACTTACAAAAGTCGTTTAAATCTAGGACTTCATTTGATAGTTCACTGGAACGAAACACTTATGCAAAACATATTGGGAAAATGAAGGATGATCGGCGGGTTTCATACCAGTATTAGTATCAGGACCACAAGCATTGATGATTTACTTCTGGGTTCTAGTAAGTAAGTCAGGCATAGGAATTGCAACGGAAAATGCTGCTATACTATAACCAGTTAGATAAATGGGAACTTACTGAGGTCGTACGTGGTATGTGTTTCAATACGACATGCATTGCCGGTACTAAAGTTGGAGCAAGTTTGAACTTGGGGAAAAAAACTAGGGAAGCAACTTTTATATTGTGCTTTCTGCCATTATATTTTCGACATTGTGTTTTCTGTGGTATTACAACCGAAATCTATTCTACTCTTGGTCTCTCGGTATTTTAACCAATAAACCAAAAAATAGATAGAATTGGGGTATTTGATTGCGTGCAATGTCAGATGCGATGTTCACGCAACTGCGTGGAACCATCCACTGCCATTGGATCTACAATACTGCTTTTTAAGCGGTTTCAGCAATCATAGTCAAGAATAAAACATTCTAATTTTAAACCTGGAGTGAGGAACGATGAGGTTGAGGAGTTGGTAGCACATTCAGAACAACGTGCAACTAGTAATGGAAGTTGCGCAAAGTTAACTTCTGATGACCCATGTAAAAGAAGTGTCCAAGGAAGATACTAGAGCTTAGTGCGACTTTCTTGAGCAGAGCACTTTCTCTTGGTGTATGTTTTCGTGTCCCAGGAGTGGTTCCTCGTGTTATATCTGTGTTAAAGATTCTTTATGGCTTCAAGTTATGGATATTTCCCAACCAGCAGGGCCTGATTATCCAAAAGGCACAAGAAGCTTGTGCTTCCCCTAAAAATTATCAGGGGGCCCAAAAATGACTGAAAACTTGTGATTTAAAATTGTAGTTTCTCCTTTTAAATGCATATCTTAAGATTATTGTAAACATTAGAACTGGTTCAATAAAATTTTTCTGGAAAGTTTTAAAATTGAAGACACATTTCATAAAACATTAATCCCACCACAAGCTATTTTTAAATGTGGGATTTGACTCTACTTTTTTACAGTGTACTTTGATTATGTTTTATTAATTTTGAGAAGTAATAAATCTAATACAACATCTTTATAGAATTGCAATGCAACCATGTGTATTATGTGTGAAAATTCTACATATTAGTGGAGGAAGGGGACAGACTTTAATCCGAATTCTGTTTGGGCAGCTCTTAGAAATGATATGTACCCTTAGCGAGATTTGTTTCAATGTCTCAAGAGTAGAAATACCCCCCCCCACCCTTGCTTCAAAAAGCAGGGGGCCTCAAAATGAGACAGAGCTTCCCCTAACTTTACTGGTTAATCGGGCCCTGCCAACCAGTTCAAACTTGCAGCTGGACAAACAAAGGTATTCGTAACATATGAATGTGATTTCTTTCACATTCTTATAGTTAATGGGAAAGAATATCTAAGACCTGGGTTCCCAGCAACCCTTTTTGTGCAAGCACTAAGAAATGATTTGGAATATTTTTAGCGTCCTTATTCATGTAAAGAAGAAACTCAAAATATATCAGCTGTTTGATCCTGAGCATTCGAATCTTTAAGATAGCTACCAACAAGGCTTTATACTACCAAAGAAACTGGGGATTGTAAACGACAATACGGAGCGTGGCATGGCCCTTATTGAAGCATTTGTTAAGACTATCACTAACGACGAAAAACAAAGACAGTGTCTTCTTCAAGTGGTACAGGAACACAGAAAAGGTTTCAAAGTTGCAAAAAAGTAACCTTCAAAAGTATTGCAAGAATTAATGAGCGAATTACTATATATTTAATGTATTTAAATTTGTTTTTTATATTTTTTCCGTATTTGATTAGTTTTCATACTTTTCTGCATTTCATTGGTTTTTCAGATATATAGTTCATTTTGTGATTGCACGCTTTTTTTCTTCGGAGATATAAAAAAGCAATAAAGTAACTTTATTATTATTATTATTTACGTTCGCATTTGTGCCACTATCACCAAATTTGAAGTACTCCTAAATGTAAATATAGTTTACTAAAATTTTGGACGAATAATTCAGTGTATATAAAGGGCCTAAATAAGACGGTAAGACGAATAAAAATACAAAGGCTACTTTTTCTATAGATATCATTTACGATCACGTTTTTGTCAATATCACGAAATTTCAAGGTGTTTGAGCGACCTCTAAATATTAATATATTTTGCCAAAATTTTGCACAAAGAATCAGTGTATATAGTGGCACAAAATAGGAGGATAAGACGCACAAAAATACAAAGGCTACTTTTTTCTATAGATATCATTTACGATCACGTTTTTGTCAATATCACGAAATTTCAAGGCGTTTGAGCGACCTCTAAATATTAATATATTTTGCCAAAATTTTGCATAAATAATCAGTATATATAGTGGCACAAAATAAGAGGGTAAGATGCACAAAAATACAAAGTTTATTTTTTTCCATACATTTCTGAATCACCCTACTACACATCCTTTTGAACAAATCCGAGTTAAGATTAGACATATTGGGCTTTAACTGTGCATAAATACTTATAATTGATTAGTAATTAGCAATTCTTAATATTTATCAATGAGGAAGTGATGAGGTAAAAAAAAAACTTTCAATCCATTTCCAGTCAAACTTTCTTTGTGAGAACAACAGAAATAAAAATCAAGTTACTTTATTTAATTATTTATTTTTGGTGCAATATTCTGTGATGGCTACCAAAACATTTTCTATTTCCATCAACTAGCTTTATGTGCCCTCTAGTAGCAGTTAGAGGAACTTTGATAGGTCAGCTAGGGAATGACGTAAGCAGGTGGGTAAAACATTCAATAGAGATATTAAGATTAATATTTTTTCATAACAAATTGGGGCAATAGCGTTCAAATAGAGACAATATTTTTTTCTCTATTTGTACGTAAAATTAAATCTTAATATATAAAATTTACGCGTCCCTGTGTTTGTGGCCAATGGACTCCTCAGCTACTGAACCGATTTTAACCAAATTTTACACGCAGTTTCAGTTTGGTCCAACTTAAATGATAGGATAGTTTTTATCTCAATTTAGGATCGCAATATATTTTTTATTGCAAATTATGTATTTAGCTACCAGCTTTTCTGTGTTCTTGGCTAAGCCTTTTTACTAAGCCTTTTTTGACACCTCCATGGCTGAGCGACATAAAGCACACGTTCTGGCAGCTTCTGGAGAGCGGTAAACAAGTAATAATCTTTCTTATAATATATAAAAATTACGTGTCCCTGTGTTTGTGGCCAATGGAAGCCTCAGCTACTGAACCGATTTTAACTAAATTTTGCACGCAGTTTCAGTTTGGTCCAACTTAAATGATAGGATAGTTTTTATCTCAATTTAGGACCGCAATATATTTTTTATTGCAAATTATCTATTTAGCTACCAGCTTTTCTGTATTCTTGGCTAAAATTCTTTAAACATACCCGGAATGCCACCACATAATCTGCGGTTAAAAATTGGTTTACCCATAGTTCTACGTAATTTAAATCCACCGAGATTATGCAATGGTACGCGTTTAGTTATCAAAAAAATCACCGGGAACATTATTGAGGCAATCATATGACTGGCAAGTTTAAAGATAAAGTAGTTCTGTTGCCACGTATCCCAATGACACCGTCAGAATCTTCAATACCCTTCAAAAGGCTACAGTTTCCCATTCGTTTAGCTTTCGCCATGTCCATTAATAAGTCCCAAGGACAAACAATGTCAATTTGCGGTTTAGATTTAGAAAATCCATGTTTTTCCCATGGGCAACTATAGGTCGCTTGCTCCCGTGTGGGAAAACCGTCCAATCTATGTTGTTGGAGTGTTGAGTTAAACTGAAATTAAGATGCTTATAATTCAAAAAGTAACAAATAATATTGGTTAATTATCTACCCTATCTACATTATTAAAAAATAAAATGTTACATTAAAAAATAAAATGTTACAATAGCAATTAGCAAATTTTTAATTAACTCAATTGTTACAAGCTTGAATATAATATTTCTAAGTACTAAAATGCTACATTTTTTGTTGATTTTTTGTTTCTAGCAAACTTAGGAAATTTTGTTCGATTGTTTTCATATTTTGACCTCAAATTCATATTTATATAAAGTTGATCTCTATAACGGTAGAAGAGTTTTCGTTTCTATTGAAACATTATAGTTTGACCCATACCTTAGCCACAGCAACGCGTGGCTGGGTCAGCTAGTTATATATATAAAAAAATGTATTCATGTTTTATTATTCCAAAAAGTAATTCTAAAAGTTAAAATCTTGTTTGGGGACAGTACGAGGGACTGATGAATGATTAATTTTAACTGCAGTATTAATTAATTTATAAATCTCCTAAACTATAAAAACTACCAAAATAACTTCTTTACATCATATTAAGTGCGTCAGTTAAATTTATTTTTAAAACAATGATAATATAATGAGATACAGGCTCAAATTAAAAATTAGGCCTATTAGGAGAGAATTCCCCTAATGTGCCAGGTTGAACCAAATCAAAGTAATGGAATGAATAAATGTCTTTGTGTTACTGAGTAAAAATCGCAAACAACGCACTGATTTTCTTAGGGAAAATCTTCCGCGTATTTGCGCATGCGTCAGGTCTTCTCTGATCGTACCAAAATAGGGGTGATAGGTAAGATAAGAATCAGGGGAAGAATAATAAGAAGCATTTTGAGCCGTATCAAACAACGTAGAATGATGCTAATTTCAACTACATAGTTAAGTTAAATGTGTCAAAAGGATAGCAAATGCAAGTTTTGAATTAAAAACTTCGGAAAGTTCCCACTCACAACCCATTACCTCTTTTTTAGTGGATTGGTTCCGTAGTGCCATGCGCGGCTTTCACGGACGGACCGTATATAAAGCACAAATTAGCAAATAGATTGTAGACACGTGTTTCAAGTTTTAAAGGACCTCTTTTTTGTTCAGTGTAGTGTGAGTTTTAGGATGAAAAGTCATTCGAGAAAAGTAAGTTTCCGGGATGAGTTTTCATACTAATGCTCATATTTCGTTTCTTGTTTGCTGATTTGTGCTTGGTATACATTATATACTATTATTAATTCAAAGTTAGTCTGAACGTGGTCATAATTTGTCACACTATTTTTTTTCTTTAATTTGTATTTTTTAAATAAAGAGATGCACTAATATTACTCTTGCTTACTTCTGTTTTTCTGTTATTACTTATTAAGCTTTGCTCTTATTTTCAGTTTAGTTAACTTCGTTTGACTCTTTTAACGAATTCTCTAATGTCAATACGTTACAAGCAAGTCATAATATTTGATGTTTTTAAATTCCGGATAATGCGAGAGATAAAATAAGAACATTTAGTATTCTGTTACATGGTTTTTTTTTTCTAATTGATAATTGATATTATAAAAGAAAAGCAGTAGAATGCTAGATTTTACTCTTCCTCGTCTCTTTTTCTCTCTTGAATTAAACATTTTTAATGCCTTTCTTCTAGCAGAAAAAAAGCTTGTGCTTACTAAAAAGCCTATTTTTCAGCACACATTGAAACTGAATAAAATTTATTTAAAAAAATAAAAAGAACAGAACTAGTTCAACTATTTTGAGTCAAAATGGACTGTATAAGAACGCATGTCATGATGGTCAAAACATACTTGTTTCATGTATTATGTTAAGGTATACGATGAACTTTTTTTTTTTTACTTTAAAAACCCATTTTTTTTTTTTGGCAGGCCACTGGTGTATATTTAAAACCTTATGGATGCAGACATCCAACAAATCGGATGTCTGTGTATCCATCAGTTCACATTTTTTGCATTGGAAAAAGCGTTCCTTATAGCGGCGAAACACATATCAGCTGTATTCCTCTACGCATTTGTGCTTTTCAACATTGTATATATTACATGTTTTTACGCTTACGTATGTTTTCTTGATATCTGTCTGTGTGCCCCCCTTGTTCTGTTTTCAAGTTCAAATAACTGTAAATCTCCTCTTTTTTACAGTTTACAGAAAAAAAACTAAAAGAAATTTGAATTATTTTATATTATTAGAGACGAAAGATGTCAATGAAGAGCAAATAAATTTTTTGAGCAGTGATTTTTTCTCAGTTCAGAAGAAGAGGGCAAGGGGCCCAATGACCCTGAATTTTTACCGAAAGTTGCACCCCAAAAAAGCACATTATATAATTTTCTTTTTTTACTGCACTTCTTAATTAATTAAAGAACTTATGAGCTATGTTACATTATGAGCAAAGTTTGAAAAGCATTTAGAAATTTCCTCCAGGTGATCGCCCACTCCGTTTTACGCTTTATAGTATTTTGCGCTCTCAATGAAATGTCTTTCTTTTATTATGTATTTATTTATTTACTTATTCTTTCATAAATCTCTAAGCATTTTGATAAAAATTTTTTTTTTGTTGGTAAACTATTATCTTATTTTTGTTTCCATAAAAATATCTTCAAAGTAAATTATAGGGGACTTTCAGTGTGAGAGATGTAACTCGTCTTGCACTTACGGGAAAGCCAACGCGCAGGAAAAACCGTGACCAAACATGGCGCATGATGTACAGTGCTTCCCAATCCTATTCAGCGCATGAGTTTCGTTACATGTAAAACGGAATATAGTAAACCGTCACAAAATCACTGTTGTTATTAAATAGCCGAAAAAAAAGAAAGAAGGAAAGACAAACCTCTTAAATGCACAAAAAATTAAGGGGCCTCAAAAATGACTGAGGACCAGTGATTAAAAAATTAAAGTTTCCACTTGTAAGTGCGTTTCTAAAATGAATATAGACGTCACAAGTTCTAAACTAAAATTAAAAATTCAACCCCCCCCCCCTGACTAATTGCTTGTCAACAAAACCAGAATCAAGAGGGAAAATTGAAAAGCCTTAAACTATAAAATCAATTACAAGTATTTTATTTGTTAAAAAAAGTAGAAACTGGCAACTGATAAACATTTTAATAAATTATAAGAGTTTGCTTTCCTTGCCTGCCAACAATAATAATGGTTTCGATCGCGTGGATAAAGGCTAAACTGCATTTGCTAAAAAACGCTATAACTCGCGTTCTATAAAACATGGAAGATCCAATTACATCGTATCAGAAGCAGAAAATTTTTCTCTTTCATTTGGTGCTATTTTTTTAAGTTTTGAAGTATGTTTTCACTGCTAAAATCCCGAAAAACCTTTCAAAGGTTTTTAATTAATATCTTCGTTAATTAATGACATCCGAAGACGCAACCTAGCTAAGAACACTCTCGATCAACTCCCCTTTCGAAAAAAAAAAATCAAAATAGGTCCATCCGTTTAAGCTGCAGAGTGCTACAGACAGATGCACAACACGTCAAACACATAACCTCCTTCCTTTGTGTGTCGGGGGTTAAAAACGGGCTGAAAAAAAATTTCGGGAAAAGTTTTTAAAACGAGGATTAACTTTATAAAATGTTTACCCCCCAAAACTATTTTTAACTGTAGCTTTTGGTCCAACTTTTTTACAATATGCCTGTATAAGAATATAATTTAATTTGCATTCTGCTGGACAGTTTTTGGAAATAATATATAGCACTAGAGAATTAATTTCAGTGTGTGTGGACTTTAAAAATATCCCAATGATCCCAAAAAAAAAAACCAGGAAGGGTGCTGCGAAATGAAACTAAGCTCCCTCTAACTTCCAGGGATTAATCGGGCTTTGGTACTCTGGCCTCGGTTAGAGATCAGAGAAGTTTGGCTGCGGGTGGGGAGGTTCCAGGTTCGAATTCAGGCTCGGGTATGGATGTTATTTCTCTCTCTTGTCTTTTCGTTTTGTGAATGTGTTGTTGTGCTGTGAATAGTTGCCTACCCTATAAACGGGTCCCATGGCATGTGTGTGTGGAAGTCGGACTTCTCACCAAATGACGGTTCAGTTGGAAAAGTAGTAGCACACCTTTCAATTGCCAACCTAGCTGTCACAAAACAACGCATGAAATTTGAATGCTGACAATGGGAATCTATACCCTTCAAGTCACCGAAAAAGCTGCAACTCGGTACACTGAAAGAGACTTGCTGGTGCGGTATATGCCCTAAGTCCTATGGTGGATAACTCAGAAAAAAGAGAGAAACTGCTTTCGAAAAGGTTAACCACATCATTTATCCAATCTGGAAATTTGTCTGGTAATAACGACAATTTTGTAATGTTATCCTTTACACTCAATTATGTTGATCAATTAATAGTTTTGTAAAATTACAGTGCTCAAGAACTTACAAGCTGCCTATTTAATTCCTGATGCAATAAGGAAGAGGAGTTAAAAGTTAGACGCGTCTGTGTATCTGTCTGTGGCACCGTTCAGCCTAAACGGATGGACCGATTTGAAGATTTTTTTTTTTTTTTTGAAAGGTGAAGTGATCGAGAGTGTTCTTAGCTAGGTCGCGTCTTCGGATGACATTAATAAACGGAGATATTAATTAAAAACCTTTGAAATGTTTTTCGCGATTTTTTGGAGTGAAAACATATTGTAAAATTAAAGTAAGAATTTTCAATTTAACTTTTTTATTCTGCTTTTACGACTAGCAGATTTTACTAGTAGGAATTATCTTTCCTTTTCCGAGTTTACCATACGCTCTCAAAAACAATTAAATATATTCAGATTTAAAATGCTTTATGGCCAGAGAAGTTCGTTTTTAATATGAGATCGGCAATCAGGGTCAGGGGTTGTTTAATTTAGTTTTAGTACTATTTGGTTGACAGAACAACTTTCGTGCAATCGTATTTTTTGGAGCTTGGACAAATGGTGAGGTTAACATTTTCGAAAGCAATTTCTCCTTTATAAAGCAGTAAGTTACCGCCCCTAAACCTGGGCTAAGGGGGAAATTGAAGGGCTTGCTGCAAAAAGGAGGTAGCTCCATTTTCAATGTCTTCAAATTGTCTGCATTAAAGTTTATAGCAGAAAATCGCATTCTAAAAGTTTCTTTAAGTTTATGAATCCTCTTGTATTACTGTACTGAGAAGTACACAAGAGGATTTTTTAAAATATTAGAACAAAAAAGGTGACCTTTATTTTAAGTTCTAATAGAGACAGACATTTTGAAGACATTGAAAATGGAGCTACCTCCTTTTTGCAGCAAGCCCTTCAGTTATCAAAACACCGCCAACTTTGTTATTCCATCCATGGACAGCAGTTTCGTGCTTGTTGGCGCTCGTCAGCCTGGAATAGAAAGTAACCGAGCTCAGTGGCGTATCCAGGGGGAGTGGCAAGGGACCAATGCACCCCCCAAGATTTTATAAGACTATAAAAAATGGTGGCACCGAAATTTGAAAAAACGTGTAACTTTCATGTAAATATGCTTCAGGTTTTTTCAATGAAAAATACTTTATGGACACTGAAATATTGTCATATTATTTTCTGTTTTCGACAATAAGAAGCAAAACTAATTGTTATTCTGTAATTGTGGAAATGTAAGAGGAAAATGAGCGATGCACCCGCGCCTTATTGTTCTTCATAATGTTCATTTTTGTGAAAAAAAAAGAAAAAAAAACAATCTTTGAGCAACGTTCAATAAAAAAGATTAAATTGAAATACTGCATTTTTAAAGTTTTATCATACACTGGCGGAAAAAAAAATCCCAACACCAAGAAAGACTTGTGTTAGAGAAACGAAATTTGGTAGGCTTGTTTATACAACTGAAAGATGACATCGATTGAAATTTCGTGTTCCGCGCATAAGTGTGGCGCAGCTGGCGTCACTCAGAACATGCAAATAAGGCTTGTTTTAAAAGCGTTTTGTGAAGCTCGTGTGTATTATTTTCCCATGAAATTGGACGAATTGCGTTCATGTTAGCCAGGAATACCTTTTAAGAAGACGAAGAAGCCATTATCAACAGCTCACCGAATTTAAACGAGGTCGTACAATTTGGCTACGAGAATGTGGCTTTTCATTTCGCAATATTGCAGAAAGACTTGGGTGGGAATGTTTCCACCATGCATGATTATTGGAAGCTATGGGCAAGGGATGGTACTACCTCAAGAAGATCGAGTTCCAAGCTGCCACGTGGCATGACTGAGAAGGAAGATCGCCGAATCTTGCGTACGGGTGTAGCGCATCGTACTGCATCTGCGACTGACATTTGGGCTGTAGTTGGTACCGTCGTGACCCAAGGAACGGTAAGAAACTGTTTACTTCAAGGACAGCTCCGAGCCAGGCAGCCTGTAGCCGGTATTCCATTGACTGCAAACCATTACCTTTTCCGACAGCAGTGGTGCCACGACAGAGCTTACTGGAAGTCAGAGTGGTGATCTGTTGTAATTTTTGATGAAAACAGATTCAGAATTAGTGCCAGTGGTGGCTGTATATTGGTCAGAAGGAGGCCAGAGGACCGCCTGCATCCAAGCGGTCTACGGCCTAGACACACGGGACTCACATCTGGAGTTATGGTCTCTGGAGCAATTTCCTACGACAATAGGGGCATTCTTGTGGTTATCCCAAACTCACTGACTGAAAATTTGTCGTCAGTCTGTTAATTTAACCAGTAGTACAGCCCTTCATGAGTAGCATTCAAGGAGGCGTTTTCCAACCGGATAACGCTCGCCCTCACATCGCTGCTGTAACGCAATGTGCACTACAGAGTGCTGACATGTTACCATGACCTGCAAAATCACCAGGTCTGTCTCCAATTGATAACGTATGGGATATCATGGGGTGGCACCTCGAGCATCATCCACACTCAGCAATGACGGTCCTAGTATTGACACAGCAAGTGCAACAAGCATGGAACTCCATACCACAAAGTGACATTCGGCACCTGTATGATATAATGCATGCCCGTTTGCAGGCTTGCCTTCAAAATTCTGGAGGTTACACCCTCTATTAAATTAACATAATTTCACATTTGCACAGCATTTTCTTGAGCTTAAATTAGCCAGTGATCTTGTACATTTAATCAATTAAACATGTTAACTAGACAATTGCATTACCCAAATTTCATTACTCTACAATTTTTTCTTGGTGTTGGGATTTTTTTTTCCGCCAGTGTATTTCTTGATTTTTTTTCCTTTCTCATCACAGTGTCGATGTTCGATGTGCACCCCCCAAAATCAATTCCTGGATACGCCACTGACCGAGCTAGAGAAAGAAATCTTCTTATAGAAGCAAAGAATGCCCGAGTTGTACCGTACCACTGTGCGGTCTCTCGCTGGTGCTCCGATTTCACATTAGCTACCAGTTTATTTTTAGCTCTCTTTGCTTCGATTAGAGGATTTCAGCCTCTAGCTCGGTTACTCCCTATTCCAGGCTGACGAGTGCCAACAAGCACGAAACTGCAGTCCTTGGACGGAATAACAGAGTTGGCGGTGTATTGCAAATTTCTCCCTTATTTCTGAGTTGTGCTGACTTTGAGTACCATGAATAAGGGCTACTTGGACCCTAGAGGGTTACTTAAGCCCATTACAGTAAAATGATAAAATCTGGGAATGGTACTTATTAGTTGAAGACTTACACGTAGTTCCTCGTTTTTCCGCAAGGTAGAAGCACTCTGCAGTCTCTAACGCTACTACCAAACCCAGATTTTATCATTTTACTGTAATGGGCTCAAGTAACCCCCTAGGGTCCAAGTAACCCTTATTCACGATATATATTACACTAGAAAGTCTCTATGCACCGAGTTGCAACTAAATCAATGACTCGAAGTGTGTAGGTTCCTCTTGAGAATGATCTGCGCTGTAGTGAATCCATCGATTCCATTCGCAGCAATGAATTGACGTGCGAACTTTAAGCACCAAACAGAGTCGCAAGCATTAAAATGCACAAGAGAATGAATACATTACGATCTTGATTAATACATTCCCACTGATTAATCATTTTTCAACCACCCGAGAGGCAATCTCCGCGGAGCGTCGATATGAAAACGAGTTCCACGAAGCAACGATTAAATGCTACTGCCTCAGAATCTCATCTCAAGGCAAGAAGAAGTTAATAAAGTGATTTTAGACGCAAGTGCGTGCGGTGGGTCGATCGCAGTTATCATCCGCACACAAGGTCAAGGCACACACAGCGAGATAAAGTTGTTTCGAGAGGCGGAGAGTTCTCTCTCTCTTTCTTGCTAGGCTCCGGGTTGCCAGAAAGTCGCCAAGGCTCAATCAAGGGAATGCGCGAACAATGGAAGGAATCCGCTGCTTCTGATAGCAGTGAACTAAATTTTAAAACTCAACCAATAAATACTACCCTTTTTTTAGATAATATTAGCAATATGTGAACGAAAAAGAGTGAAACCGAAACCCCGATACTATACTTATGTAACCCAAAATAATGCCCCCCTCCCCTCCCATTGCTACACAGAGATGCACTGTCACATCGAGGGGTCATACCGTTTTTTTTCTAGAAGACAATTTGCTGCTAGTTTAGTATGTTTATGTTCAGATATCCTTGCCAAGAAAAGCCCAGGACAACACTGAAAATGCAAACATAGTTGCCTAGCGTGAAATTTTCTGTAAGCTATTTTTAAAGCTTTTGTACCATATCCCTATAAACTGTCTGTAAATAAATAACCTTCTGTAATAGCAAAAAGTAGAGTAGCCTGGGGGTCAAGGGGGGGGGGGACCTGGGAATAGAAAAACTGAAGCACAGAAATCCCCCTTTTGACCATAGAAAAAGATATAGCTAACCATATTTCTTTCTCTCAAAACAACCATATCCCATCAATTTTCTTTTTTTAGCTATTCCACTGATCGACGCCACACAGGCCTGAAGACTCCGCACAGGCAAGAAGACTTCGCACAGGCCATTTTAAGGGCATGATTATGCCTTTAATGTAGGACTTATGCACATTTTGAGCAAACTGGATAGTTTCTTTGACGCTACTGATACTGACCAACGACGGTACTTTACTTGTGTTCTGCTCAGTAACACAACCAGGGGGTGGGCCCATAGCCCCCCCCCCTCAGAATGCTGAGTTGCTGTATTTCTTTTCTCAATATTGTTTATTATCGAAGAGAAGAAAAGAGCGCGTGTCTTAGAAAAACTAAGTGGTTTTGATGAGAACAAAAAAATGTTGGGAGAAATCTTAATTTCTTTCAAAAATAAATCTCAGCATTTAATTTTTTAACCAGCTGCAGATTATTGGTTAACTAATTGAGTGCCCCCCTTTCCATTCCTCTTTCTTTGACCCTCCTTTTTTTCTAGTTCTTCTGAAAATAAGAAAGTGCTCAAAATGTTACTCCACCGAAGTCGTCCTGTTCCCCGACGTAATCATTTCGGAGCATCAAATTTCTTTTCGTAGAGTTCAAGTTCTTAATTTTTCAGGAGGGAAGAGCATTCAAACATCTAAAAATATCGAAAATCGTTTACAATTTCATTTTTAGAGCTTCAATTTTGAACCAACTGCAGTGCCCATTAATGCTACCTAATATGGTCTTACACTCAAATGTTTGAGATTCGTTTAAGGGCTCTCAACCCCCTTCCTCTACTAACATCAAAAATCATTATTTTTTTCCCTAACTAAAATTTCAAAATACAAATAAGAGGCCAGAGCCTTTTAATATAAAAAAGGCTACAATATTTTTGTAATTATAAATTTCTGTCGTTCGCGCATGCGCCGTGAAAAATTATTTCCTTTTAACGTTCATATCTCATCGGATTTTTAACATTTTTATTTACCGTTTTAGTATGTTCTTTCTCTTGTGTTTTGTCATCTTTCCTGAAGTTTTGATAAGGTTTGACCAAAAACACTGCGTGTTATGAGCAAAAACCTTTCAAATAAAATTACCGTTTTAAAAAAAATGTTTCATATCTTCGGAAGTGAGAGTGGTACGTTCATAAAAATTTGTACAGTAATTATACATGGAATGCTAATTAATTACTGAAATTTATAGCTTATTCCGAGCTATTTCCGAAGAGTTATGGTCAAAAAGCGGTTTTTCTTCCGACCCCCCCCCCTTCTTGTCGTCCCCCAAATGCATGAGTGATTTAATTTCAATGTGGAAATATCCGGTGAAGTCTATATTTTGCATGACTAAAGTTAAAGAACAATTGATTGCTTATTTTGCGATGAACCGTAGATTTTTCTTATGAATCTCAAGTGTTTCCATTATTTTGATAACTACCTGTAACTTGTACGATTGCACTGATTTACATTTTCCTACAGCTTAATAAATGGTTTATATAGAAGTTTCTAACAACTTCTAGATTCTATACAGACAGTGTTTACGAACTACATTCATCTGATGTTCTCTCTTGGTTATGCAAATGATTTCTCATTGGCTGTGTATGTGTAGACAACTCTCTGTCTATCGAGTTATTTTCTACGCATCTCACTGATTAATTTACTGCTCTCTTCAGACTATAAAAACGACATTTCATAGAATATACCTAAAGTTAAAATAGTCTAAGATACAACGATTGTACCAAAATCTCAAGTAGTAAAATGTTCCCCACCATTTGGCACCCATTTCAATTTGGAATCCCTTTGTTGAATTAAATCAACATTATTATGCAAAACATTTTTAAATCATTGCTACCCCAGTATTATCTTAATTTATTTAGGATACAGCATTTTAACTTATCCAACTTTTGCTTTAAATTTTGAATGTTGATTATAAAATTCAGTCCGACTATTCAACTTCTTACGTTTCAACTATTTCGCCGACTGCTTTGACACCTTCATTATATCGTTCGTTATGCATGCTACTGACAATATTCAGATTCTATAGACATTTTCTATAATCTACAGTTTGTGGAAAATGTCTACGGAGTAATTTTTTCGCATTCTTAGCAGTCTATGTGAGTTTTTTTTTTCATTAAATTTTACTGACATTTGATAATTTACATAGACTTTTTCTACCGACTACATTGACCCTTTTGACGCTTTTTTCTCTACATCTACATAAATAATCCTGAAAAGATTTTACTACGATTTCAAACCTTAAACATCTTCGAAAGGTTTTATCGAAGTCCATCCTTTCCCTTCAACATTCTTCGAACATAATTTCTACATAATAAAGCGTTATTTGGACTTTTTTTTTTTTTTTTTGACATATTATGAAATGGGCTGCAATTGATATTTTGGTGGATCATAATTTCCTAACAAAAAACTTCAGAATCGCATACCATTTCTCTCATATGTCTTAACCAGTTTATAGAGGTAATAACTGCTAAGATAGAAGACATCTCAAAGATTTAAATACACTGGCGGAAAAAAAAATCCCAACACCAAGAAAAAATTGCCGTAGAGTAATGAAATTTGGGTAATGCAATTGTCTAGTTAACATGTTTAATTGATTAAATGCACAAGATCACTGGCTAATTTAAGCTCAAGAAAATGCTGTGCAAATGTAAAATTATGTTAATTTAATAGAGGGTGTAACCTCCAAAATTTTGAAGGCAAGCCTGCAAGCGTGCATGCATTATGTCATACAGGTGCCGAATGTCACTTTGTGGTATGGAGTTCCATGCTTGTTGCACTTGCTGTGTCAATACTAGGAACGTCATTGCTGACTGTGGATGATGCTCGAGGTGCCATCCCATGATATCCCATACGTTATCAATTGGAGACAGACCTGGTGATTTTGCAGGTCATGGTAACATGTCAGCACTCTGTAGAGCACATTGCGTTACAGCAGCGATGTGAGGGCGAGCGTTATCCTGCTGGAAAACGCCCCCTTGAATGCTACTCATGAAGGGCTGTACTACTGGTTAAATTAACAGACTGACGGCAAATTTTCAGTCAGTGAGTTTGGGATAACCACAAGAATGCCCCTGCTGTCGTAGGAAATTGCTCCAGAGACCATAACTCCAGGTGTGAGTCCCGTGTGTCTAGGCCGTAGACCGCTTGGATGCAGGCGGTCCCCTGGCCTCCTTCTGACCAATATACAGCCACCACTGGCAGTAATTCAGAATCTGTTTTCATCAAAAATTACAACAGATCTCCACTCCGACCTCCAGTGAGCTCTGTTGTGGCACCACTGCCGTCGGAAAAGGCAATGGTTTGCAGTCAATGGAATACCGGCTACAGGCTGCCTGGCTCGGAGCTGTCCTTGAAGTAAACAGTTTCTTACCGTTCCTTGGGTCACGACAGTACCAACTGCAGCTCGAATGTCAGCCGCAGATGCAGTACGGTGCGCCACAGCTGTACGCAAGATTCGGCGATCTTCCTTCTAAGTCGTGCCACGTGGCAGCTCGGAACTCGATATTCTTGACGTAGTACCATTCCTTGCCCATAGCTTCCAATAATCATGCATGGTGGAAACATTCCCACCCAAGTCTTTCTGCAATATCGCGAAATGAAAATCCACCTTCTCGTAGCCAATTTGTACGACCTCGTTTAAACTCGGTGTGCTATTGATAATGGCTTCTTCGTCTTCTTAAAAGGTATTCCTGGCTAACATGAACGCAATTCGTCCAATTTCACGGAAAAATAATACACACGAGCTTCACAACACGCTTTTAAAACAAGCCTTATTTGCATGTTCTGAGTGACGCCAGCTGCGCCACACTTATGCGCGGAACACGAAATTTCAATCGATGTCATCTTTCAGTTGTATAAACACGCCTACCAAATTTCGTTTATCTAACACAAGTCTTTCTTGGTGTTGGGATTTTTTTTTCCGCCAGTGTATACATCAATAAAATTATTTTCCAACGTTTGAATGATCGCCAATATGTTATGTAAATGTTATTTATCAGCTGAATAACAATAATAATAACAATAAAAGATTACTAAAGGTTTTCGGATTCAGGTTTTTTAAAAGCTGTTGAAACATTTATTACGAAGAAACAGGCAGCTTTGAAATTGAGAAACGATTTTGCGTAAAATATTTTCCTGAGATTCTTTATTTTATACTTGCATTATAATACTATTTAGAGATGCTTGCATGGATGCTAAAACCCTTCATTTTGAACACATTGCAATGCTAAATAATTATGCATTATGCAAAATGAAAATTTATTAGATTCGATTTGACAACATGTCCCTCAAAAGGGGAAAATGTTTCTAAAGGAGACAAAAAATGGTATTTATTTACTTGTTTATTTATTTATTGATCTATTTACTTTGATATTTTTGTATTTGAAAAAATCGCGGAATTTCTTTTGGTTTTTCTATAGTACTTTTTGAAATAGTATTCCTTTTGTGATTTTTTTCATAGACTCTGATTTTGAGTTATTTCCAACATTGCTCTTAATGATCCTCATTTAAACCTCCGTTTGCAGTATGGTATCATACATACATTTTTTCGCAATAAGTATAAACTTTTCAGTCTCTAGAATATTTCAATAAATCACTTCAATAACATATAGCTCGCTTTTATGAAACAATACAAATGATTTGTTTTCAAAATAATTGAGATAAAATTGCAAATTTCTTCAGCCTACATTTTTTCAAAGAGTGGATAGTTATCCCAACTATGCTACAGTAATCATCTTGAATTAGTTCATGGGAATCAGGCAGTTGGCAATTATTTTAATAATTCGGGAAAGATCAACCGCGTATTGCGCATTTCCCTCTTACGTTTTGGAAAGTAGGTGAATATGATTGAAACAAAAAAAATTTTTTTTTTTTTCAATTATGCGAAAAATCTAATTTTCTTTAGCCTTGTGCCTTTATGAGGAATTTAAACTGCAGCTTATAGTAATGCGGAAAAGACTAAGTTCACTAATGCAATTAATATGCGAGATTTGACTTTTTTAAGTTTTTGCATTTCAAAATGCAGAAATACAAATTTGCAATGAAGTAGATTACTCCCTGTTCAGAATATACAAGGGTATTTATAAAGTTTTGCACTGACAAAGAAATGAAGTTAAGATAAATAAACTATTTAAAGATTGACACACTTTTTTTTCTTTATCTCCGATTGCATTTTTTCTGGTTTCAGATATAGAAAAAGGTGTTATTAATAAAAGTCGAATTGCAATATTTCGCAGATTTAACATTAATGCAAGTCAGACAAAAATATGACTGAATTAAAATGAAATGAATTTGAAGCGCAAATGTTTAAAGACCAACTTTTGACTTCGACTCCTAGAGTTTTAGAGCATTTCTGACAAATGTATCCGTAATCAGATCGACTCCGACTTGGAGTGAAAATGACCGACTCCGACTCTTGAAATTTAAAAACTTTCGCCTCCAGACTTCAATTCCTTTAACTCAAAATCAGCACGACTCCAACTCCGACGCCTAGGTTTCTACTTATTGTGAAAAATAATGATTGTTAAGTTTTTTTTTTTTCTTTCATTCCAAAGTTTTAATTATTTATTTCAGTTTTAGCAACAAGAAAAAAAATAAATTCGCGCTTTCTTTTTACTACGGAAAGATAGCTGTACAAACGATTTTATTTTTGATGTAATATATTTATTTAAGAGGAACTTTTAGTATTTATTTATTTATTTACTAAATTGTCTTTTTTTTTGGCAAACTATTTTTTTCTCTTCTTCCTTACTTTTTTTTTTGTTGAAAAAATGATAAAAACATTTGTTTTGATAAGATTTTACTTTTAACTTTATTTTTCTTTCAGAAAACAATTAAAGAATCATTTTATGGAAAAAATAATTAGCTGCATTTTTATAAGGTTTTAATTCTTTAATTGATCGTTTATTTATTTTTACGTGTCTGTTTCATCAGATGGAAGAGGCATATTTTGTGTTTAGAAATCAACTTTAAATGTGCAAACTATATTTTTCATACGATTTGCAGTCTTGTATAATAGAAAGAATATTGACCAGATGTTAGAAATACAATGTTGGTATACGGTAAAATAGGTTCGCTTATCAGCTTTGGATGGAACTTGTTACTTATTTCTTAGATAGTTCTTGTACTTTCATGCTGATTTCTGCATGTTTTTAAGAGATAAATATGCGCTTAGCTTTTGCATTTTTTAAGCTGTAGCAATACTAGCAATATGCTTTCCAATATATATATTTAGAGGGAAGCCCTTTGATGTTTATATGTATTTGTTGCCTTTTTTTCCAGAAAAGGCAATAGCTGTCCTTAACTTAGAGTTTTGTCGAAAGAGATAAATGGTTTTCGTAGTTTTACTGCAATTATTTCAGGATTGAGAGTGGCACAGCTGTAGAAAATTATTTAATTTGTTGTTTTGTCGGTATAGGGCGGTCGTTGTGACATTAAGTTTTTGTTCTTAATTTGTTAAATTTCCCACGTATTGCTGCTAAATTTTCTTTCTCTCTATGTCAAGAATATTAACACTGACACATTGATATGTGTGACCACTTTACCGTACATAAATAAAGAAGGATTTGTTTTCGTCGGTAACGATACGGTCAGATAAATTTACTACAAAGCATTGCATCAAAAAAAAAAAGAATCATAAAAGTACTAATGTATTAACATAGCATATAAATCACCATCGCTACCAATTTAAAAAATATCTACAGTGGCTAAAAGGTAGAATAACAGACATACAAGGTATCTTAGAGCCCGGCAGATCAAGCCAAAGTGATTCCTACCAGAGATTGGTAAAATTTTGGAGCCTGGCTCACAAGAAAATCCGTACGTTTTCAAAATAGTTGTTTCCAAAAGAGGGGAAAAGAAAAAAAAAATCACCCCATTTTGACGTCCCTAAAATTGCGGCACCTGGGCCAAGGATCTGTAGGGCCGTGCGTTAATCAGGCCTAGTCTTTGAGCCAGTAAGGGTAACTTTGCGCCCGTCTATTTTTTATTTCCAAGCCAAATAAACTAAAAAATATGAAATCTCAGGGATGAAATCTTCTGGCGAGATCATAAAATAATATTTCTGCTCTTCATGCTTTTAAAATATACTATGCTATTAAAAATATGGAGTGGAGCAAAGTTATCCGGACTGCTTCAAATCTACCCAGAACGACTGTACTGCAGTTTCTACTCATTGAAGAACTTTGCGCAATGGCGAATTCAACATAACTCCATTTCTTTTGCATGTGTTATAAATCATATCGATGCGTTTTCACATTTAATGTTTGTTGAAAACTGAAACTAATGATACCAGATCTCTTTCAATTAGGTACAAAGTAATAAAAATTTTCTCCTTTGATTAAAGTAACAATTATCCTGACATCTCCTTTTTTTTATTCATTGAGGACTCTTTCGATTGAGGCTCAACCCTAGAAGAAAGAACCATCCATAATTTTATCATAAAATCAAGTCTGTCCGAGGAATGTTCCATGACAGAGTGACAGGAATGCAAAAGCAAGAAGTTCTGCAAGCAGGTAGATTAATGAAGAGAAGGAAAGTCAGCTATTTGACAGTCGCAAATTATAGGAGTACGCCTTGTAATTTGTTACACAGTAAAAAAAAAAAGAAAACTGCAGTACTACTAAAAAAATTCTAGTGAACTGGACTTCCTTAAAGTTTTTTGCACGAAGAAAAAATAACTACAGTACAACTAAAAATCGCTAGTAAACTGGACTTACATGAAGTTTTCCAGCAATGGTAACTGCTTATTGTTTGGTAATGCTGTCAATTTTACTTAAAAAATTGGTCTGTATCTTTTCTTGAAAAGTTTATGAACTCCCTGTTTTTTTAGAGATTTTCTAGTGCTACTTTTTTTTAAAAGTATTTATTGGCAAATTCAGCACAATGATGCATTCATCAGAATTCCATTTCTTCTACTTCTATTATGTTATATCTATGCCTTTTCACATTTGATGCTAGTTAAAAAACTGAAACTAATGATACCAGATCTCCTTCAACTAGGTACAACGTAACAAAAATCTTTTGATTGAAGTAACAATTTCCTGACATCTTCCATTTTTTATTCATTGAGAACTCTTTCAGTTGACACTCGACCACAGAAGAAAGAACCATCCATAATTTTATCATAAAATCAAAACCGTCCAAGGAATGTTCCTTGACAGAGTGACAGGAATGCAAAAGCAAGAAGCTCTGCTAGCAGGTAGATTAATGAAGAGAAGGAAAGTCAGCTATTTGACAGTCGCAAATTATAGGAGTACGCCTTGTAATTTGCTAGTCAAGCGTCAGGTGAGGCATCAACTTTCTATTAAACATTAAGATGACATGTTAATTTCAATGAAACGCTGAAGAAAATGGACACTTTCTCGTACAAAGTGATAGGTGAAATATATCGAACCTTCAAATTACAGCTGTTTTTAAAATTTTATCTCGAGGAAAATCTGCATGTGTGGGCTATACGGTGACTTAATTTTCTTGCATTGGCTGTTTATGTATGTTATTATGCAGAAATTCGTTGCAACATGTGGAAAAAAACTTCTTACAATTCATTTTTTTATGCTTTAGGTTTTTTTATGACATTTTTTCATACGCAATAATTTTTTAGTTTTACTTCACTATAGCCAACTTTCAATAACAATATCGATCATAGGCAGTAGTGATCAATCTCAAAAATTCGAAAAAAGAAAAAAACTTCAGTGGCATATAAATGGCATTAGAACATATCTTCAGAGTTTCCCACTTTCGAAGAAAAATGTTCAACTTTTAGTTGTACACTATTAGTTAGGTTACAAAAACCAACCAGTAATCACAAAATAAATTAAACGTTTTGAGTACGAAAGTGTAAAATAACTAAAATTAGTCTAACCTTAAAGCCTTGATTCTATCAATACTTTTTAATACTTTTTTCTTCTCTTTCATCCTAGTATACTAGATAAATTTCAACCTCTTACTGATATAAAAGATGAAGTTCATAGCTCAAATAGTTGCCAAATTTTAGTTAATTTTGAAATTTTAAATGTTATTGTACTGAAATTTGCTAGAAGTTTTAATCAAAGCCAAACTTTTTTAACACAGTTAATGTAATTTAAACATTTACAATACAGCACACTCTCGATTATCCCTCGGAAATGGGTGGCACGGGTATCGCGGATAATCCGAAAAAAGCGTAAAATAAGAGGTAAAGAAGATAAAAAAGTCTCTTGCTTAAAAATAATTGCATTACACTTAAAACGTGACATGTACATACAAACAATAACGATAGGTATATTACAAAAAATCATTTGTATTTGGGGTTCTCAAGCATACCAAATCTACAAAGAAGTGGTACTTACGATAACGCTCAGGTAAAATAATTTGTTGGATGAAGTACACCCCCAAGTAGCATCAACTCATCGGATTTTTCTCGGCTCATCATCGAACTCCTCGTAAACTGATACCGTAACGCACGATGACATCGTTCCGATCAGTATCCGAGTACGGTTTTCGATGAGCTACTTTTCATCGGAAAGCGATATCCTTCCTATCAACTTTCCCGATGAAAATAAGCCGAGCATCCAAAATTGATCCTAAATTCATCGGCACGGGACTGCACTGCTCGTAAATTGCTCCAAATCTCATCGTATTTCAAGCAAAACTCATCGGGTTTTGCTGCTCGGATTCTGTTTGGCCGATGAGACATATTGGAGCAATTCCGATGAGAACTCATCGAATCCGATCATCGGTCGATGAGAATTTCATCGGGTTTCGATGAATGGTCGATCATCGGCCGATGATATTATGCTGCCAGGTCCGCAATCTTGAGTAAGAAATGTTGAGAAAAAACAAAACTTAAATTCGTGCCTTTTCGAAAAAAATCAGTTAATTGTGCTTGTTTTTTGCTACGAAATTTTTGCTCTACAAGCATAACGTTAACTAAGAATTTTTTTCCCCGAGACCCTCGCGGAAAATCGAGAGTTTACTGTATTTTGTAAACGAATTTGCATTTTCATTTTTGTATTTTTATGTTTGAGAGGCTTTTAACAATAGATTGTGTTGTTGTTTCAGTATCAGTATAAATAGCTTTCAAATTTTCTTCAACAACTTATAAAAGAAACGGCGACTTAGGTTGAACTACCTCATCGAGTTTTCCCTTCAAGTTATATATGAAAAGGTAGATAAAAATATTACAGCCTTGATGAATACAGGGTTTTCCAACCATATGTCGTTTTTGAAGTTTCAATAATTGAGTAATTCTGCAGATTTTCTGCACGAATTTTAAATGTAAAGAAGAAATTTTGCAGAAACTTGAAAAATCTTTCTTGCAGAATCTTATAAACCCATCATATAATTTTTTGCCTGCGAAAATGTTGAATTTTGAGCTGAATAAGCGTCAATTGCGGGAAATTTAGATCTATTTTTAAATGAAAATCTGCAGATTCCTGCAAAGTTTGAAGATACCGGCTAAAAATCTGCAAAATTACTCAATTACTGAAACGTCAAATCACAACAACCTTACGATTTGCCAACTTTTGCTTAGAAAATCCACCACATTGTAATATTTTTATTTACATTTTTATGTGTAAGTTATGAGGAAACTTGATGAGGAAGTCTTTTCTTAGACCAATAATTTCTTGTGTAACATTTAATCTATGAAGAAAAGCAGAAATATTGTTTCACTAAAAATTATGCAGTACTACTAGAAAATGTCAAGGAAGCTATTATTCCATAATTTTTTCTAGTCTTACAGTTCCTTTGTAAGTAGATTTAGGTAAAAAGGGAGCTGTATCGTAACTTTCGTTATAGCGTTAGTTAACCCGTTAAAGCCCAGCGTCTCTTTTTAGGGACGATCCAAAAAAGGGTTTGACTTCTCCCAAAATGAGCATTTCAACCAAATAATAGTGTTCAATAAGAACCCTTGTATTGTTTCAATTCGTTATTAACAGATTGCAGCACATAACCTTTGTAAAGTGTGTTCTGTAGCAGTTTAATATGATCTATATCAAAAAGGACATCGTTCACAATCAAAAGTTTTTAAAGTTATTCCCAGCTTCCCAGTTTACGTTAATTGCTGATTTTATTTCTTCTTAGCAAATGTCTTTTTAAATACTATATCGTAGGCAGAAAAAAATTTAGTAAAAAAAAGTATGTACCCTCTGGGGTCTATCGTAACTTTTAAGGGACGATTCTTCTTTCCTTAATAAAAAAAATATTTTTTACATAATATTTTTTTTAATTATTTTTCCTGTCCATTAAACACTGTTTGTAACCAGTATACAAAATATCTTTGGAAAAAAAAAATGTCAGGCATTAATGGGTTAAACAAAAGCTGTATCTTTATTACACTGTAGAAATAACTGTAGTATGAACTAGAAGAAACTGGAATTCATAAAATTTTCTAGAAACGATACAGCTATTTTTTAAGTAAAATTAACAGCGTAAATAAAGAACATAAACTGTACAGTTACCACACTGCAAAAATTAAATGTTGTTTTTACCAGTATAATACAGCTAGTTCTATAATAACTTTACAGTAAAAAACTGTAAAATTGTTAATTTTACAGTTTATTAATGTGTTAGCAGTTTTAAACATGAACCGCTGCTGCCAGTATAATGCTATAAAAATAACATTTTATTTTTTGCAGCGTAGAAACTTTTTTTTGTTAGTCCAATTTACTAGAGTGATTCTATAGAAGTACTACATGTTTTTTCTTTTTCTTTTCTACAATGTAGGGAAACAGAATACTCAAGAATAGGTTTTCTTAGTTCCAATGAACTTCTAACTTTTTGTTATCTTTAATTAATAAATAAAATATTGGCAGAAAAAAAAAGAGCAGAGAAGATTTTCGAGGCTCCTCATCACCGGGAAGAAATCCCTCGTCCATCAAAAAATCCGCAGAAAATTCGCAGATTCCTGCGAAATTTGAAGATACCCACTGAAAATTAAAAAAAATACTTAATCATTGTGACTTAAAATCACGACAACCCTATGATGTGACTACTTTTGCCTGGATATCGATTTTACAATATTTTTATGTACATTTTTATGTTTACCTTATGGAAAAACTCGATGAGGGTACGGTCAACCTGAGCTTTCTGGTTCACCAAACATTTCTTGAGTCAGAATAACATATAATAATGGATGAAGAAAAGCTGGAAAATTAATAGGGAAGACAGAATACTCCTAAGTAGGCTTTCTTAATGCAGATGAACTTCTAACTTTTCATTATAAGAAATTAATAAAGTATTGGCAGAAAAAAAGCAAAAAAAAGTTGTGAGGCTTCTCATCACCAAAAAGAAATCGCTCGTCCATTGATAAGCAGCCAAAAGGTGGGAACCCGTCCATCGTGCGCAGAATGTAATTGGCATGCGGTGTAGGTAGTAATCTAGGGCGCCGCCTAATGATAGGGTCGATGGGGCGGAGAACCAAGGTAAGGGCGAGGGGGGGGGGACTTACGAAATCGGCGCCATGTGAGGCCCAGCCCCCCCATCTCGATTTGATATCTCCATCAGTCAACCCGTTGGCAGGCAAAAGCCATTTTTTACAGTCATATGCTCCATGCATTCGCGCTGTTCTATCTTGCTGTTGGTTTTTTATAAATGCTGCGCGTACGTGAGTGACGCTATAATGACTGCAAACTGCTTTTGTAGGAAGGGTTTTTTCCACCGAATTGGAGGAATATGGGGGGGGGGGAGGTGGTCATGCCTTTTCTCCCCCCCCCCTGCCTTGTCAAGTAGGGATGTCTGTAGCGGTCATTTGTATAAGGTGCATTTGCAAATTGCTAGGTCCGCTTGGAAAAAAAAGATTAGAATACCGATTAGTTTTTACATTTTCTGAGTAGAATAACTGAATTTATCTTTTCTGCAGTAATTGCTACAAAATTGAGTCCGGAAATCAAGTTTTATGCACATTATGGTTTTAATTCTACTTTGGTTGTTGCATTCTTGAATGTTATTATTTTCAAAATATTCGACATTCAGATCTTGATATCGTTTCATGAATTTTCAAGAAACGGATGATTTTACTGTCGGAATTGAAATTCTGTTTAGGCCATATTCAATGCCGGATGGATAATAGTGCTGCTGTGGTAAGTTGACCCACGACATGGACATTTTTTACTTATTTTTACGGTAATAGAATAGGGTAATTGACGCCGATTTGATTTGTAATAATTTTGCAGAACGACTACGAAAGTCACCCAATTCAACTCGGTGCCAATTACTGACCTGCGATGAAAAAAATACAAGAGATGAAATGGCTGATTTTTATGTACTTTTTAGTGCTAATTGTAGGAAAAATAAGGACAAAATTCTGTCTTGTCAGGATTTTTCGTAAAACTGATTCTTATTTTTGCTAAAATCTTCCAGCAAAAAGTATTCTCTAAAACAATTTATCTGAGAAAAGCGGTACTTTTTTACTTAAAAAAAATCCTATTATTGGTGATACATATTGATTATTCAGCAATAAATTACTTTCTATTGGTCCAAATTGAAGAAAAGGGATCAAAAATGGCAAATTTTACTCATCCGCGAAGTAAAAAAACTGCTATGTCTCAGGAATAAAAATTTTTAAAGAAAAAAAATGAAATCGTTTAGGAGTACAGAATATTACTAACTACTAAATTTTCCCAAAATCAAAAATGGTCGGACATGAAAATTTCTGAAAATTTGCTGGTATTATATGGAATAAACCTCTATACGGATTGCACGAACCTCCTCTGGGAGATAGAGAAAAGCCCGAAGTTCTCTCGATTTTAAACTTTTGCATCGAATTATGTACATAGAATATTTTCCTGATTTATTTTTTGATGTTTGAAATTTGTTTCAAACGTTTGTGCATAGGGTCATTCCATATAAAATATAGAAATTTTCGTGCAATGTCATTTAAACCTGTATGAAAGATTTCTCATTTCGTTAAAAGTACATTCGTAACATTTTTTTCGAAAGGGCGCAATGGAGGTTAAAAAAAACTTCCAAAATGTACTCCATTTTCAGGCTCCATGCGATTAATAGAGATTCCCCGCTACCTCTCACGATACAGATCAAAAACATCATTAATAACGGATCTTCTCACGGAGCTGCAATTTTCCCAATGCATATGTCTATATCTATCTTGGTTTGTCTCTGTTGCATCTATCTATGTGTATGGATCTGTATCTATTTATTTTTATCTACTTTGCTATATCTAAGTTTTTATCAATCTTTATGTCTACCTATATGAAGTTATCGACTTATCTATACACTGAAGTGACAAAAGTCATGGGATACCTCTTAATATCGTGTCGGCCCTCCTTTTGCCCGGCGAAGTGCAACAACTCGACGTAGCATGGACTCAACAAGTCGTTGGAAGTCTTCTGCAGGAATATTGAGCCATGCTGTCTCGATAGACGTCCATAATTGTGAAAGCGTTGATGGGGCAGGATTTTGGGCACGAACAGACCTCTCGATGGTGTCCCATAAATGCGCAATGGGATTCATGTCGGGCGATCTAGGTGGCCAAATCATTCGTTGGAATTGTCCAGAATTTTCTTCAAACCAATTGCGAACAGTTGTGGCCCGGTGACATGGCGCATTGTCATCCATAAAAATCCCATCGTTGTTTGGGTACATGAAGTCCATGAATGGCTGCAAGTGATCTCCAAGTAGCTGCACATAAGCATTTCCAGTCAATGTTCGGTTCAGTCGCACTAGAGGACCAAGTCCATGCCATGAAAAAACAGCCCACACCATTACGGAGCCACCACCAGCTTGAACAGTGCCTTGCTGACAGTTTGGGTCCATGGCTTCGTGAGGTCTGCGCCACACTCGAACCCTACCATCGGCTCTTACCAGCTGAAATCGTGACTCATCGGACCAGGCCACGGTTTTCCATTCATCTAGGGACCAACCGATATGCTCACGTGCCCACGAGAGTCGCTGCAAGCGATGTCGTTCTGTCAGTAAAGGCACTCGAGTCGGTCTTCTGCTGGAATAGCCTAAGAAATCCAAATTTCTCCGCACAGTTCTAGCAGACACGTCCATTGTACGTCCCACATTGATTTCTACGGTGATTTGACGCAGTGTTGCTTGTCTGTTAGAATTTACGACTCTTTGCAGACGTCGCCGATCTCGATCTTTAAGTGCAGGCGGTCGACCACTGCGCTGTCCATGGTGGGATGTTATGCCTGAAATTTCATACTCTCGGCACACTCTTGACACAGTGGATCTGGGAATGTTGAATTCTCTAACGATTTCCGAAATGGCATGACCCATGCGTCTAGCTCCAACTAACATTCCGCGTTCAAAGTCTGTTAATTCACGTCGTGCGGTCATCATCACGTTGAAACCTCTTCACATGAATAACTTGAACAGAAATGAAAGCTCTGTAAAAGCACTGCGCATTTATACCTGTTCTATGCGATGCTACTGCCATCTGAAAATTTGCATATTGCTATCCCATGACTTTTGTCACTTCAGTGTATATTAATCTATCTCTATCTCAGTCCATCTGTGTATCTATCAATATATGTCTACCTCTATAGGTGTGTCTGTCTTTATTTATATCTAATATATCTATGTATTCATGGGTCTATATCAATGATCTATTTATCTTTAGATGCATTTCTATATCTGTCTATATAAGTTTGTATCACTCTCTATGCATCAATATTTATATCTACCTATCTGCACCTATCTACTTATATATCTATATATATATATACATATATATATATATATATATATATATATATATATATATATATATATATATAAATTTATATATTTTTTATATCTGTTATATCTACCTACATTTATGTGTCTATATCTATACATCTATCTGAGTTTCATCGCTCTCTATGGACCAATCTTTTCATCGATCTATTTATAGCTATTAACTTATCCATATACTTCATCTATCGCTCTCCTTCTCTATCTATAGAAATCTCCATCCATGTATCTATCTACACTCATGTCCATAAATTAGGGATAATTCAGAATCACCAGAAAATCGAACTCTAAAATGAAGAAATCAACCGTAAACTGGCTACACACATCTTTACAAATAATATGTAAATTACAGGAAGCAACTGGATGACGCCAATTGTGCGTCACAATGACGAGAGTGATCTATAAGGAATGCAATGAAGTAAAAGTGTTCGCATGCTTTTTACAAGCCTTTAGGTGCTAGAGTAGTAATGACCGAAAGGAAGCATTCTGATGACTTTTTACGCTGTGGAATTATCGGCTGCCAGGAATGTGGTCGCGAGGAACTTGGAATCGCCCAGAGTATCACCTCCAGGCTTTGGCAATGCTCCCAAGACGATGGTAATGTGAGTAGACGTTACAGCAGAGGTCGTCCTGGAGTGACAACACCGAATAAGGACCGATATTTGGCAGTTTCTACCAAAAGAAGCAGACGGAGCACAGCATCAGACCTATCTCGTCAGCTCTCTTCAGCTACTGGGTCGACAGTTTCAAGGCAGACAGTCTACAAACCGTTAGGGCAGATTGGACTATATGCACGTAGGCCTGTCAGATGTGTCCCACTTACTGTAAGTCACTGTCGCCTTCTCTTAGCCTGGAGTAGAGCATGCATTATGGATACCGCAACAGTGGGCCTGTGTGATGTTTTCTGACGAGTCTAGGTTTAGTTTGCAATGAGATTCTCAGCAGATTTTCCTTTGGAGAGAGCCAGCTACCCGTTACCACCAAGAAAACATCGTTGAACGACACCGTTATGGTGGTGCAGGATTGCTCTTTTAGGAATTATCCTGGGTTCCAGGACACAGCAGCGTGTTCAAAATGGAATCATGACAAGCCAAATCTATCCGGACGTCATTCTGGATCAACATGTACGCGTGTTTCGGGGCGCCATAGGCACAGAATTTGTGTTCATGTATGATAATGCCCGTCCGCCCCTTGAGAACATCGTGAACGAACGTCTTGAATCGGAGGATATCACCCAGATGCTGGCCAACTAGAGCACGTGTGAGATATGCTTGGCCGGCGAGTTGCAGCCCGTCAACCACTTCCTACATGTCTTCATGTCTATCGGAGCTTCAAAAAGCATTGATTGTTGAGTGGTGTAATATCTCCCAAGTACAGATTGATAACTTAATTCTGAGCATGCCTTGGCGTTGCACAAACTGTATTTCGTCGTTTGAAGACACACTATGTATTAGCTTTCATAATAACCGTGTAACATTGATTTTTGTGAAAATGACATTTTTTGCAATTTGCTCCAGGGAGTAAAAATCGCAATTTTACTTAATAATATCAAACATGCAGCATCCTTTTTGCTATATATCTTTTGTTTAATAAATAGGCTTTACAAATAAGCGGTATTTGATTTGTTTCAGGCTCTTTATTTGGCTGAACTTACATTATAATTAATTTATAGACATGAGTGGTTAGATCGACCAGTGACAACACGCTTTTTTTTTTTGGAAAAGCTAGAGGCTTAAAGCATTTTTTTAGATGAAAATTGGCGGTATTACTTTCTTCCATTTGTTTTTTTGCAAAAAATCTTAAAAGTGCTGTGTTTATCCACTGGTTTAATTGTTCATTCACTGGGTTCGAGCCCTTTTTTTCATCCCTCCCCTCCCGCTTAAAAATGCATGAAGAGGCATAAACATGTGCTGCTAAACTTAATAATATGCATCACCTAAACCGTTTCTAGTATCATATATTTGCTGCTACAGTTTTTAACGATGTAATGAATTTTTGAAAATACAATTGCGCTTAAGTATTCATTCATTAGTCCGTCTACCCTAATCGTTACAATTAAACTTTTTGTGCAAGATAACTTTTTTGTTCTAGAAATGACAAATGCGATTTACAATGAAATATCGTACAGCGATAAGCTAAAACGCTCACACAAATCTCCTCGAATCTCGCAGCAATTAAACCCAGTACACGCTCTAACTAAACAATCCATTCCGCAAAGCTCCTTTAAGGTCGCCGAAAACAAAACATCCTTGCGAAATTAAGTAATTATGCAATTTGCGAAAAGAAGCCATTACGAGATTATCTGTCACTCGGCCATTCCGCGTTGCTCCATAAAAGCCCCTCTCCTCGTGATATTCTTTCCCTCGCCGGGGCCCCCGAGATTGTTCTGTTCCCTCGCCCCGGGAAAATTGCAGCACCGTTCCTGCAATTAAAGCAACTCCGTGAGAAGCACTGTTATTAATGATGGTTCGGATCTAGATCGTGAGCGGTGCCGAGGAATCTCTATTAAGCGCATGTCGCTCGGGAAAATGGAGTGAATTTTCTCCGATTTTTTTTTCTAAACCCCCATTGCGCTCTTTCGGGAAAGTTATTACGAATGTACCACAGTGAGAAATTTTTCCGTGGCGGGGCCTCGCGTTTATTTCCTTGCACATGTATTTATCTATATACCCATAGAGATATACAGATAGATAAAAATAGAAATAGAGATAGATAGATATAACTAGAAATAGAGATAGATAGATATAAATAGACCCAAAGGGGTTGAGATATAAATAGAGAAAGAGATTGATAGATATAGTAGATAGCTATAGGTAGATAGATATAAAGATTGATTCATAGAGAGAGAGAGAAAAACTTAGATAGATATGGAAATGGAAATGTAGATAAAAATAGATAGATATAGATGCATAAATATAGATAGATGTAACAGATGTAAACAGACAGATAGATATCAACTTCAACATACATACACCTACAGAGATACATAGGAATGCACAAAGTTAAAATAACTCATTGTGAAATCTCATTACAAGGAATTTCAAGGGTCCGCAAATGTAATCCGTCGCAACGGGTATTTCGTTGCATTGGAATTCAAGGATTTTGTAGGCAATTGAAATGGGGCTAAACATCTATTTCGTTGAATAGGATATTTCGTTGTAGTGGGATTTACTGCACAATAAACTGCAGTCACAACAAATATCAACACAACGAACTAACCGTTTCAACGAGATAAATTTTCATTCCCAATTTAAGTGCAAAGACTTTGCTCGAATTTCATTTCGATGAAATTCTGGTTACAACGAATATAACAAAGTATGCAAATATTGGGAGAATATTCAGCAGACTATCTGGCAGAACTATGTAAGTAGGGTGAGTTCGGGTAAGTGCGTACCCTTTTTTTCAAAGTTCATGTTCTCAAGAATGCTGATGCTCTGTTGAAAAATCTTGTACACTCACAATTTTTTTTTTAGTTTTCTTTCCAGATCCTTTACTAAGATTTTCAAGCATATAATAAATATGTCAAATAAACCATAAGCATAGGTTTTGTGACCTGGTTTATGACACCTATTCTAAGGTACGCACTTTCCCTACCTAGCGGGGTAAGTGCGTCCACCTTAAATTATGTGAATATGAGCAGGAAAAAACTTCTGGCACATATTAAATATGTTAGGTAGTTGCCTTGTGATGATTCCTAATACTAGAGATCAGCACTTGCTTACATGGATGAAACGCAATCAGTGATATCCCACGTGTCTTGCGAACAACTGTGATTTGAAGATTGAGAGAGTTGTGTCTGTGATTCTTCCTTTGTCCTTTTAATAAGACCAAGTGAGCAAATGTAAGTTGTTTTTATTTAGTAATAATCACTTATAGTCTACATAGTTAATTTTGGTTTAATACATTAATCAGTCTGTGTTTAAGCCAGGGTTCGCACTTACCCTTTCTTAAATGTAAGATGAGACATGTGCGTCCAATAGCGTTGTTGTAAATGCTTACCCCTGTGCTTTTCTTTAATTCTATTTGTATGGTAGATCGTTAGGTGACCTGAGTAAACAATTCGTTTTTTTTTCTTTCTTTTTTTTTTCTTTTTGAATAAATACGGTTTTAACATTTTTCTTATTAGAATCAGCAGCACTAAGAAAAAACACAAAATAAAGAGCAAAAAAAAAAAAAAAGATCATGATATGATGCTTGTACTTTTTTTTCCTTGTACATTAAAATAGTTTTTCACAAGGTGTTCTTAATTTTCTAAAATATAATTTATTCATTACTCAACCTTCATTTTTTGAATCAGTTGGTTCCTTATTTAGTGTTTCACTTAATTTCATAGCTTCATTTGTCATTCTGGTTTAAATTAAGTATAGCTTATGATCACTATTTTCAACAAAAAATTTACTAACTGATATCTAAAAGCCAATATATTTCAGATGTAATAAATAAAATTGAAATCTTATGCCGCATTCAATGTAAATATAAATACTTGATGGAAATGACGTCGGATTTATAATCGGCTTATAAAAGAGTTATAAGCAAAATTAAACGTGAATTACGAGAGTCGGATTTTCCACGTAATCCACTTGCCTCATCATAATGGTACGCACTTGCTCCGCATAATAGTACGCATATGCCTCATGATAGTGGTACGCACTTGCCCCCACCTTACTTTAAAGAAAGGGAAAGCGTGTACCGTCATATAAATAAATTTTAGTTAGAGTATTTGATTAAAATACCCCATGAATGTTATTAGTAGCTATTACTCAAAAGAAACAACTTGCATTTCTTGACTTCAATTGCTTGGTATGACTACAAGAGAAACTGAAACAAAACCTTCTCAATCTTTACTTTAGAGTTTGTTTGAAGACATTTAAGTTGTCTATGATTGTGTTTCGTCTATTGAATCCAGGCCTGAATTCTACCTATTGAAATTTTCATTAGACAGTAATCTAACATAGTCGATGTGTTGCAGAAGCCATTTCAGGACAGTGTTCATATAATTACCAGTGGACGCACTTACCAGAACTCACCCTATATCTGATTTTTAAAATCACTAAGGATTATACGTGAATTCACACGTACACATATATAACGTTGAGGCAGTAAAATCCCATCTTTTAAACTCTTAAACTAAAAATTTCCTTCTATTTGAATGACGGTAGATAGCATAGGTTCAAAGAAATAGTAGTAGTTATTTCGTTTGCTCATGGAAGAAAAGTTTTCGCTCTAAAATTCTTAGAAAATAACTCACATGTGTTCCTTTATAACTACATAATTTCCTCTTCCTTTCAAATAACTTATTTTGGATCAGATTTATTTAACCCATTAATGCCTGACATTTTTTTCTGACTATATTTTGTATACTGGTTACAAACAGTGTTTAATGGACAGGAAAAATAACAAAAAAAAATATTATGTAAAAAATAATGTTTTTATTAAGGAAAGAAAAATAGTCCCTTAAAAGTTACGATAGGCCCCAGAGGGTACTATTTTTTTTTTTCTGCCTACGATATAATATTTTAAAAGGCATTTTATAAGAAGAAATAAAATCAGCAATTAACATAAACTGGGAAGCTGGAATAACTTTGAAAACTTAGCTTTTTTCCTTGAGATTGTGAATGATTTGTTATTTTTGATAAAGATCATATTAAAACTGCTACAGTACACTTTAAAATGGCTATGTGCTGCAATCTGTTAATAACGAATTGAAACAGTACCAAGGTACTAATTGAACACTATTATTTAGTTGAAAGGTTCCTTTTGGGGAAATTCAGACCCTTTTTTGGACCGTCCCTAAAAAGGGACGCTAGGCATTAATGGGTTAATAAATTGACAGAAATCCTGTTTTAAACTTAAAGATGTAATGAAACGATGGTACTGAAATGTCCCATGTAACTGAAATGTCATAGGATTTTTTTTTTTTAATCACATGCAAAATATTTTAATAAACGGTCGTTCTTTCGTTTCTTCAGGAGAAACTAGATTTTATTCAACCTGCTCTGGTTTTCTCGTAAATAAAGTTACATTTAGTTTGTTGACATACTAATGGTACATTTGACTTCATGCAACTAACTTGATGTAGATAAAACGTATTTAAATAAAAATTAAATAACATTAGAGTTGCACAAATTTACAAAAAAAAAAAAAACTTTTTTGTTTTATTTATTCATTAACATTGTTTCATATTCTTTTTCTTTTTGCACAAATGTGTCCATTTATTTATCAATGTATTTATTTGTCTGCATAAAATCAAAAAATTATCGGTTAGAAAGTAGTAGAATTAGTACAAAAATTAATCAATTTACAACAATGCATGAAAACAATGAAGAAAAAAAAGGAGATAGTACAAATTGCTGTCTTAAAGCAATTCTTCACTAGATAGCGTCTTAGACTAAAATTTGAGAGATATGAGGAAATTTTAATCGATGGGTTCAAATTTACATATTCTGATACATGAAATTGTGCCTCAGCACACGCTAAGATCTGATTGGTCCATCTTCTAAACTATCCCAGAACTTGTTTCGTTCCATTTGCTTGCTAGGCACTGAAGAAGGAGGCTGCTGCCTCCGAAACATGTTTGCCTTTTAAACTTTTAATCTTTTATTTGTGCTTTTACACGTTTTATTGCCGGCTACCTCGTCTAGTGGTCAGCGGCGTCTGACTGTGAAGCGGTGACCCCGGGTTCGAGTCCCGGCTGGGGCATGGGCGTACTTTCTCTCTCTCCTGTCATTGTCCTTTCTGTGTGTGAAAGTGTGATATGAATGGATGCCTACCTTATAAACGGGTCCTTATGGCATGTGTGTTGAGCTTAAATCGGTCTTCCACCTAAATGGTGCTCTTAAAAACGGAAGCCGCATCTTTCCTGCCTTAAATCGAGCAGATTTCATCTACTCGGGCTCGGATACCCGAGTGGTATTAGAAACAACAACACGTTATTTCGTATTTTATCTATTCTACGCACAAGGCTATCGCTTTTTAATGAGTGCAGTAATCTTCTCAATTCATGAATTATTTTTAAAACTAAAAGTACTACTTCTTTTCATTGCCATGAAATTAATTATTAACATTTATGATCTACTAGGTGCCTTATTTTTGGCCGTTTTTATTGACACCAAAGCAGTCTCAGAAAACTTTCGTTCCCAAAACCCTACATTCCCCAGTAAGATAATGGTACTCTTTTTTTAATACGCTTTTATTAGTTTCACATGTGGGTTTGTTTGTCAGTATGTGTGTAACTGAATAAAAGATAAAATTCACGTTCTTTGCAAATATCGAAGTAATATATTTAATACTATTGTTAATACTAAAGGCTAAACTATATTATTACAGGTTGATGTTATTTAATGCTATTACTAATACTAAGGCTATATAGACGAGCCGGCGCATCAAGATTAAGTTTGACCACTTTGGATCCAGAGCGTGTTTGAGTGCTTGAGAGGTTGTCTTTTCTGGCAAGATATCGCATTTTGGTAATTTTTCATTGTAAGCAATTATTAGCGGCACGTGAATTTGGCAAAGCTCAGCAATGCGCCAAAACTTCTTTTGGTAACCCTAGTTCCACAACAATGAAAAATTGAAAGTAAAAGTTTATAAGTTGGATCCAAAGTGGTGAAACTAAATCTTGATGCGTCGGCCTGTCTATATAGCGGCTCTAACTAATACTAAAGGCTAAACTATAGTACATGTTGATGTATTATCTGTACCTCAGAACCAGACAAACGTAAGTCCATTTTCGTCATTTTTCAGTGGAGAGAAACGATTGTCAGATACATGCAAAGAATGGGACTCGTGCTCTTTTCACGCTGCTAAATAATTCTGAAGGAATTTGTTTTACAGAATACTGTTTTGATGGGTCGCTGTGGAATAAGATTCTACATACGATGAAGCAAAAAAGTTGAAATCGCCATTTTTGAACTTACGTCTTTCTGGTTCTGAGGTACAGTTATAAGGTGCATATAAACTAATAATACGACATGGTTTAAAGCTTTATAGTTTGATTAACTCTAAAAGCCTATTTTTTAGTTTTTTAAACCAGGATTTAATTATTAACTTATATTAGTCTTGTCATGCCTTACTGTGCAAGAATGTCAATGAAAGTTGCCACGAGAGTGAAGAAAATCTGATACAGCTTTTCAAAGATACCAGAGTTAAAGTTAATTGAATAGCCGCCAAAAACAATCAGTTGGAAAATGATTTCAAGGGCTCATCTTAATTGTCATCGCCAACAATATGCGCCAAGAAGAGATTTACTTCAAACAAAAGCAATCCCTACTTTGCGTCTTTCTTATGGATAAGAAGACGTAACATGACCCCCACAAATCAGAACCCGTGATCTGAATAACCAATCAGCTGCCTCAGCGGTGGTTTGACCCATCCTCCCTCCCCCTAAAAATCCCCCTGTTTCTTTTTTAATGGATCTATCTGTTAACCTCTGACACGGTATGAGGATGTTTTGAGATTTTTTTCTGTTCATTTTCATCTCTGCTTTTATCCCCATTTCTTCTTCTCTTTTTTTTCCGTTGTCATTTTTTCTTTATTTTCCTGAGTAGAGCGGATTTCGGTAGACAGTTTCGAGGGGTTTTTTTTTTCTTTTTTCTTCTGTTGTTATTTTTGGAACGATTCGGCGCGATGCTATAAGGTTGTAAGATAAATAACTAAAAATTATTGTTGCGTAGTTAAATAATTTTATCGTTCTTGTCTACGTGAAAATAAAAAGAAGACAACCAACTCTTCAATGAATCACGTTTCAAATTGTATGTATCAAAAGATAAAAGTAAGATAGTAGTTATATGAAAGTAACTTTTTTCTCAATGTTTCTGTTCCTGATAATCAAATTAGCATAAGGTATGTTTAACGTGCCTCCTTTTAACTGAAAAATTAAAATATCAAAAAAATGCTTTCCATGAAACATTTTTCAATTGTGAGTATATTATTGAAAAAAGTCGAGATTTGAGTATCAAACAAGATTTGTAGGCGAGGGAAGGTGGGGCAATGATATAGCGGGGCAAAGTGAAATGGTGAAGTATTTTCACAGTTTGCAACACCACCTATCAGTTTCTACACACATAGTTTATTCCTGTAAAAAAAAAATGAATAGCTCGGAAGATCAACGAGAAAAATAATGCAAATCATTTTCAAAATTTAATACACATACTAGCTGCTTGGCCCGGCGTTGCATGGGCTACCTCGGAACAGAAAATGAACAAAATTTGAATATTTTATAAGACTGGGTGTCTTACTAATAAGTATCGCAAATGAGTTTCATGTTTGATTCAGTTAAGACTTCATTTAAAATTCTTATCATCATTATTATTACTGTTTTATATCAACTACGTTTTATAACATTGGATTTCATATTTCTGTACCCCAGAACCAGAGCGATGTAAGTCCAAAAATGGCGATTTTCACTTTTTTGCTTCATTTAATGTAGAATCTTATTCCACATCCAAGCATTAAAACAGTATTCTATAAAACAAATTCCTTCACAGTCATTTAGCAGCGTGAAAAGAGCAAGAGTTTCATCCTTTGCATGTATCCGACAATCTTTGGCGCCTTCTACTGCAAAATGGCGAAAATGGACTTACGTTAGTCTGGTTCTGAGGTACAGATTTAATCATTTAGGACAAATCGCTTTAAATTTGAGCGAAAATTTGAAGATTTTTCTCAATTTCTTCAGAATCCCTTTATCAAACCCTATGTAAATTAAAACTAATGAAGCATGAAAAATGACGAATCTATCGGTATCTGGTTCGACTTCCAGTTCATTGGCGTTCAGGAGTAAGAAGCAGGAGAGAGATAGATCGAAATATACTCAGTTTTTTAATAAGTGAATTGTAATATTAATCGTTTTTCAAAGCCATTTCTTGCTATTATAAAATGATAAAATTCTTGTAATTATCAATTTAAGTATTAATTGAGATCTACTGATGTCCAATGCGGTACTTATTTAGTTTATATTAAACATGTTTTGCTTTTAAATGTTCCATGCGATTTGTCAAGTGAACGTGAGGCAAAGTGGGTGGGGAAAATAGAAATAGTTCACTTCTTTAACTTCTTCCTTTATTTATTAAATCAAATGCGTATTTCTTTCTGAATAAAGCATTTACATTCTTTTACTTATTAATTTACCTATTTATTCATTTGTTCACTTATTTTCTGATTCATTCCCCAATTTATTCCCTCATTCCTTTTTCTTATATATTTATTTATTTTTCAAAGTTTTTTTTTAATCATTAATTCATTTATTTGTTACTAGCCGGGTACCCGGCCCTGCCCGAGTTTCTATGGGTGTAGGGTGGTTTAGTGAAACTCATTCATAAATTTCCTAACACTAAAGTGCATATCTATAAACATAATGGCTACTTCTGTAAACAATGGCCTTGTTATGGATAAACTATAAAAAAAATAATGCAAGCTAAAAAAATAGCAAGCTACAAATAATGTTTGAGTAAATAGGAAATGTTATAAGCTTGGTATATTAAAATAAATATATATTTACAGTATCAATCGCACTGAAATTAACCATTTCCAAATATTGCTCGTTAAATAAGTCCCATTATTAGTTTCTATCCTGGTGACAACATTGGTGAGGTGAAAACATCTTATGTAGCTAATTTAGAAATTTTTTTGACTATAAACACTTTCTATTCTCTAACTATTGCCAAAATCAATTTTTTTTATTTCACTCGTTAGCGATTGTTGGCTCAGATAAATAAAAAATCCTTAGAAGGCAATAAATTCCATATTTACTCCAGAGAAGCTTTGGTTAAAAATTTTCAATATGATTACAATCAATATTGTTGCTGCTTGGCACCAAATTTTTGCAACAATGGGTTGAAAATTTAATGATTTAATGGGGAAATGACATAAAATTAACTGTTTTCCATAATAACTTTTTTAAACTAAGCTTTTTAGGGTAAAATCCGGTAAAATCCTACTTTAGGGTCCGGGTTTGGCGATTTTTTTTCAGACTGTAGCTTAAGGTTGCAATCATTTAGCTTAAAGTCGCCAAACAATCCAATCATCCAATGATAATTCTGTGGTTCCCAGATTTAATAATTTATCGCCGGACCTTAAACTAAGATTCATCCCTTTTTAGAAATAAATTATAGCTTATCTTGCTCCCTATTACTGTAGCTATCTACGGTGAAAAAATGGTTAAAGTCGGTTCAGTAGTTTGGAAGATTACCCCGGACATACGTTTTCAAAAGTAGTCTTTTATGTATATAGATTCACAAATCCGCTTGGTTGATCAATAAAAAAAATGCTTCGTTACAAAAACATTTTACTTCTCACTTTGCCCCATGGTTCTTTGAGGTGAAAAACTTCAACCTCTTTTTTAAAGTAGAAAATAGTTGCTAAAAGTGAAAAATAGTACTTCAACGCAAATTGTATTCCAAAATACATTATTCCTTCTTTTTGTACAATAAGTTTCAGAATAAATTTTCAATTGCTTCATTAATTTAGTTCGAATGTCGTGGTAAAATATGTTTTCTTGACATGTTAAGTAGGGATGCACCGATTAATCGGCAGTACCGATAATTTGGCCATAATTGACCACATTGCGATTATTAATAATCGGTAAAATCGGGCCGATTAATCGGCTGAAAAATATTTTTCAGATATTATTCTTTAAAGTATACTTTCACCCAGAAACTGTGATGAATAATTTTATCAACAGTAATAATAATCCTCACAGTTGATATAAAGTTTTTTTTAAATGAATTCTCCTACTTTGAATAAATATGCATAGACAATGATGCACCATTTTTAGCCTACTTTCCCGTTAAAAACAAAAGAAAGACGAAAAAAGTATTAAAAATAGCTTTATGCATCTAAAAAATATCGCCAAGTCCAAAAAATATCGCCAAGTAAAAAAAATATCGCCAAGTAAAAAAAAATCGCCAAGTCCAAAAAATATCGCCAAGTTAAAAAAATAAAAAGGTAAATTGAATATCGAAAAATTAAAAATTTGAAAGTAGGGTATTGAGATGGGGAATTTGTGTGTGTGTCGGTCGGTCGGTCGGTCGGTCGGTCTGTCTGTCCCCCCCTAATAACTTTTGAATGAACATTCCGATTTGGACAAACTTTTTTTTGTTGGAAAGATCTCGGCGAGTACAGCTCATTCCCATATTTGATTTTTCGATTTGAACAATTTTTGGTTCAACTTTGAACCGTTCAAACAACCGGTCCCGCGATGCTAACTTTTGAGTGAACAGTCCGATTTGAACAAACTTTTTTTTGTTCGAAAGATCTTTTCAAGGATACTTCATTCCCGTATCTACATTTTCGATTTGAACAATTTTTCGTTCAACATTGAACCGTTCAAATAAGCTGTCACCCCTAATAACTTTTGAATGAACAGTCCGATTTAAACAAATTTTTTTTTGTTCGAAGCATCTCGGGAAGGATACTTTATTACCGTATTTAAATTTTCAATTTGAACATTTTTGGTTCAACATTGAACCATTCAAGTAACCTTTCCCCACCTAATAACTTTTGAGTGAACAGTCCGAATGGAATAAACTTTTTTTTGTTCGAAAGATCTCGGCGAGTACAGCTCATTCCCATATTTGATTTTTCGATTTGAACAGTTTTTGGTTCAACTTTGAACCGTTCAAACAACCTGTCCCGCGATGCTAACTTTTGAGTCAACAATGCGATTTGAACAAACTTTTTTTGTTCGAAGGATCTCAGCAAGGATACTTCATTACCCTATTTAAATTTTCCATTTGAGCATTTTTTCGTTCAACATTGAACCGTTCAAGCAACCTTTCAACACCTAATAACTTTTGAGTGAACCGTCTGAATGGAATAAACTTTTTTTTGTTTGAAAGATCTCGGAGAGGCTTTCCCATACATTTCCATATTTCGCTTTTTGATTTGAACCACTTTTCGTTCAATATTGAACCGTTCAGAAAAAATATTAACATTAGCGTCTACGGGGAATTTAAGTTGAATGTTGATTCCGAACTTAAAGTCGGATTTCCTTCAAACTAACTTTGTAAGAAAATGGTTTTGATAAATAGTGTTTGTAAAGTACTTTTCTGAGTAATCTTCTGTGAGGACTTTGATTCCGACTCCGACTCCGCAAACGTGGCGGAAATGCAGACTCAGAAAAAAAAAAATGACTGACTGTGCAGACGATTTTTTGTTTATTTATTCATTTGTTTTATTTTATTTATTATTATTATTTTTTTTTTTTTAGCAGACGATTTTTTTTTTTTGTAACAAAAATTTTTATTCACGAGAACATTTTATTCTTTATTTATATTTAACAACTGGCGACCGATTAAAAGTGAAATTCGAGACATTTTATTAACGGACGAGTTTTTTTTTTTCTTTTTTTTTCTTTCTTTGATAAAATACGTTTTGATGCTCTTTGTACTTTTATTTATTTATTTATTTTATTATTATTATTATTATTATTATTATTATTTTTTGAAAACAATGGAGGATTTTTTCTACGGAGGAACTGTAACAGTTGCACTCTTTAAAAGGTGCGACAAAGCTTTATTTATTCGTTAATTACTTTTTACGTGTCTATTTCATCTGATGAGATGGGTATATTTTGCTTTTCGAAATCAGCTCTATGTGCTAAAAAGGTATGTTTGACATAATTTTCAGTTTCAGATAATCAAGAGAATAATGATCAGTTGCGAGAATGCCGATGTCGATGTACGGGAAAGTAGGCTCGTTTAGTTCTTGACAGAACTTCTTGTTCATGTGGCGATAGTTTTCTCCTTAGCACAGTGCTTTCAGATAACCTCTAGTTTTCAAAGAATAAAAGTATTGAATTAAATTGCTACTGATTACTAAAATATATGAATTAAAAGTACTCCTAAATTGGAGTGTTCACCACACACTCCCCCACCCCTCCTTTTTTTTATATAAATTTTTATTTCCAATTAACATAACTAAGAATGTGTAAATAATATTATTGACACTAATATGAAAATTGGTTCTAAGAAATTTGATAAAATATTGAAATTATTTTGTGAAAACTAGGAAAATGGAAAAAAAATCTTCTCCCAGAAATCAATTACTTACTATTTCCAAACTTGGAATTGCATAAGAGATAACAAGAAGTTCTGTCAAGAACTAAACGAGCCTACTTTCCCGTACATCGACATCGGCATTCTAGCATCTGATCATTATTCTCTTGATTATCTAAGACTAAAAATTATGTCAAACATACCTTTTTAGCACTTGAAGCTGATTTCTAAAAGCAAAATATACCCCTATTATCAGATGAAATAGACACATAAAAAGTAAATAAATGAATAAATAAAGTTTTGTCGCACCTTTTAAAGAATGTAACTGTTACAGTTCTTCCGTAGAAAAATTCCTCAATTGTTTTCAAAAAAAAATTAAAAGTACAAAGTACATCAAAACACATTTTATCAAAGAAAGAAAAAAAAAAGAAAAAAAAACTCGTCCGTTGATAAAATGTCTCGAATTTCACTTTTAATCCGTTGCCAGTTGTTAAATATAAATAAAGAATAAAATGCCCTCGTGAATGAAACATTTTTGTTACAAAAAAAAATCGTCTGCCAAAAATAATAATAATAATAATAAATTCAATAAAACAAATGAATAAATAAACAAAAAATCGCCTGCACAGTCAGTCATTTTTTTTTCGGACTGTTTACTCAAAAGTTATTAGGGGTGACAGCTTGCTTGAGCGGTTCAATGTTGAACGAAAAATTGTTCAAATCGGAAATGTAAATACGGGAATGAAGTATCCTTGAAAAGTTCTTTCCAACAAAAAAAAGTTTGTTCAAATCGGACTGTTCATTAAAAAGTTAGTATCGCGGGACCGGTTATTTGAACGGCTCAAAGTTGAACCAAAAATTGTTCAAATCAAAAAATCAAATATGAGAATGAGCTGTACTCGCCGAGATCTTTCCAACAAAAAAAAGTTTGTCCAAATCGGAATGTTCATTCAAAAGTTATTAGGGGGGGACAGACAGACCGACCGACCGACAGACCGACACACAAATTCCCCATCTCAATACCCTACTTTCAAATTTTTAATTTTTCGATATTCCTTTTACCTCTTTATTTTTTCAACTTCGCGATATTTTCTGGACTTGGCGATATTTTTTTTAACTTGGCGATTTTTTTTGGACTTGGCGATATTTTTTAGATGCATTAAGCTACTTTTAATACTTTTTTCGTCTTTCTTTTATTTTTGACGGGAAAGTAGGCTAAAAAACAGTTATGGTAAAATTGGTAGTAGAAAAACAATTATCCTTATCATTAATCGGCTCAGCCGATAAATCGGTAATCGGCCAATTTGCTTATCGGTGCATCCCTAATGTTAAGTCAATTAACTACTAAAGTTTACACAAATTCTCCAAAATGGTAAGATAATGCACGGTATTACTCAGAAACATTGACATAATGAATAAAACAACAGGTTATCAAAACAGAACAGAGTAATCACTTTTTCTATCAAAGAAGAATTATCGAACAAATCGTAATCTCCATATATTATTTCTCTAAAGGGTCATTAATTACACTATGTCCGAACGACACGTCCGTCACGATTTTTCTCCCCAGAAACCAGTTTTCGATCAACGTTGCCATGACAGCAGGCCGTCACAATCGGAACCCGTCGCCGTACGGCGAAAGTAGATATTTGTCGTGACGGTCGTCCGTCCAGCAAACAAGCAACCAATCAGAGCGAGTACAAGCGCCATCTTGATTCAAGAACGAATACAGTCACGTGCTTGTCGTTCGCCTGCACAGTATGAATGCCTCTCTCTATTTGGAGGACGTACGTCCGTCCGCTGGGGAAGAAAAATCGTGTCGGATGTGTCGTTCGGACATAGTGTAAATGACCCTTAAGCCGAATCCTATACCCGGTCGAAACTCGCTCATTTCTTTATCGAATTGCAAGAAAATTTATGATTTTGAAGCTTATCCCGCGGGCTATTGACGAAAATTAGACCCACCCTCTAAAAACTGTCGGTTCGTTTTTTATTCGAACTTCAATTTTTGGGCACAAAATTGACTCTATCTAGCGAAATAATTGTCGTATCGTCTCCATTTTGATTTCATTCGAAAGATTAAAAAAAAATGCGTTCTTTAGGCAGGGATTCAAGTGAAACAGCACTGCGATCGCTTCGAATTGCAATCGCTACTGGAAGTGAATTACATTATCATCAACTTAACTTGGCATGACGTCACTACGGGTGGAGCCAATAAGAGCTCACAAGCACTCAGCGATCTCCTCTTATTCGCCAAGTAGGCTGTGACGTTTTATCTAGCTCGTTTTTCATAGGCAAACGCCACGCTGACGTTACGATGTTTTTATCAAGAAACGTTCTAATGTAATTCATTTCCAGTAGCGATTGTAATTTGCGATGGCCTGTTTCACTTGAATCCCTGCCTTAGAACGTTTCTCCGCTAGCGCCGCGTAACGAGAATCTCGAAAATCCACGTTTAAGCGACTTATAAGCGATTGAAGTTTGAAAAAGTTAAATTTTTTGCTCAACTGTTAAAATCGTTACATTGTTGTTCAAATCAATTTTAAATGCGACATTTCAAGCCAAGGCTTAGCTCGGTAAACCTTAATTGTAACTTTTATTGTTTCAAAATACTATGGTAGTTTTGCGATAACGTTAGTATTTAGTTTAGTAGTAGCCTTGGGTATTTGATTTTAATATTAGGGTATCACTTTTGTAGTAGTTGTAAAAGTGAACGTGTCTTTGATCTCTTTGAAAAGTTGTCAGAACGACGGCAGTAGATGGCGATGTAGTGCAAATGAAGCCAATAAAAATTGTGGTATTAAATTTTAAGTTTAGAGTTTTTTTTTTTTTTTTTTTTTTTGCGGAATTCCGCACGGGTCACCTAGTAGATATTATTTCTCTAAGCCGAATCCTATACCCGGTCGAAACTCGCTCATTTCTTTATCGAATTGCATGAAAATTTATGATTTTGAAGCTTATCCCTCGGGCTATTGACGAAAATTAGACCCACCCTCTAAAAAGTGTCGGTTCGTTTTTTATTCGAACTTCAATTTTTGGGCACAAAATTGACTCTATCTAGCAAAATAATTGTCGTATCGTCTCCATTTTGATTTCATTCGAAAGATTAAAAAAAATGCGTTCTTTAGAACGTTTCTCCGCTAGCGCCGCGTAACGAGAATCTCGAAAATCCACGTTTAAGCGACTTATAAGCGATTGAAGTTTGAAAAAGTTAAATTTTTTGCTCAACTGTTAAAATCGTTATACCATTGTTGTTCAAATCAATTTTAAATGCGACATTTCAAGCCAAGGCTTAGCTCGGTAAACCTTAATTGTAACTTTTATTGTTTCAAAATACTATGGTAGTTTTGCGATAACGTTAGTATTTAGTTTAGTAGTAGCCTTGGGTATTTGATTTTAATATAGGGTATCACTTTGGGAGTAGTTGTAAAAGTGAACGTGTCTTTGATCTCTTTGAAAAGTTGTCAGAACGACGGCAGTTGATGGCGATGTTGTGCAAACGTACAAGATTTTACAATGCAAAGGAACAGGGTACCAACAGGCCGACTAACAGGAAGGTATCTACTACCTAAACAATATTAGACAAATCAACAATGCTTTGGCCTTCGCTTCAGTCAAAGTGGACTCAGTTAACATTCCTGGCATAGGTCCATATTGTTTTAAACTACATGGTCAAGTGTACCATATGATCGGGAACTTGCAACCTCCGGCAGGGACTACACCAACTTATAAAAATTGTCGTATTAAATTTTAAGTTTAGAGGGTTTTTTTTTTTTTTTTTTTTTTTTTTTTTGCGGAATTCCGCACGGGTCACCTAGTCTCCATATATTATTTCTCTAAGCCGAATCCTATACCCGGTCGAAACTCGCTCATTTCTTTATCGAATTGCAAGAAAATTTATGATTTTGAAGCTTATCCCGCGGGCTATTGACGAAAATTAGACCCACCCTCTAAAAAGTGTCGGTTCGTTTTTTATTCGAACTTCAATTTTTGGGCACAAAATTGACTCTATCTAGCGAAATAATTGTCGTATCGTTTCCATTTTGATTTCATTCGAAAGATTACAAAAAATGCGTTCTTTAGAACGTTTCTCCGCTAGCGCCGCGTAACGAGAATCTCGAAAATCCACGTTTAAGCGACTTATAAGCGATTGAAGTTTGAAAAAGTTAAATTTTTTGCTCAACTGTCAAAATCGTTACATTGTTGTTCAAATCAATTTTAAATGCGACATTTCAAGCCAAGGCTTAGCTCGGTAAACCTTAATTGTAACTTTTATTGTTTCAAAATACTATGGTAGTTTTGCGATAACGTTAGTATTTAGTTTAGTAGTAGCCTTGGGTATTTGATTTTAATATAGGGTATCACTTTTGTAGTAGTTGTAAAAGTGAAAAGTTGTCAGAACGACGGCAGTTGATGGCGATGTTGTGCAAACGTACAAGATTTTACAATAACAACTCTGTATACTGATGTGTTCAATTCTGTACCTTGGTGCAAGAACAACCGATGTCAAAAATTTGATGTTTTTGGTTTTTTTTTATCGTAATGGGGCAGAAAGGTATCCTCTGTTTTATACCACGACAACCAATGTTTTAAAATAAACCGCCTTAGCAGGGGAGCGAAACTAAGACACCAAATCTAACACATCCAATCGAGGACTGAAATCTTTGAACCTGAATAACTCAATTTTAAGTTTAGAGTTTTTTTTTTTTTTTTTTTTTTTTTTTTTTTTTTTTTTTTTTTTTTTTTGCGGAATTCCGCACGGGTCACCTAGTATTATGTAATTTTGAATGCGAAGTTCGTGGGTTTTATGTATTCTTTTCCACTGACCGTCCACTGTAATAATGCTTCCATGCCAAAACAAAGTAATTCAATTCAAATATACTTCGTGCTTTTTTTTCATAAATGTTTAAAAAAATAGTTTAAAATTATTTACTAATAGAGTGCCCGCTGCTTATTAAAATTACACTTGTTCCGAGGATATTTGATTTCATTAAGCGGCTGACTTTATAAACCGACATATATAAAATTACAAAGAGAAAAAGTTTAAAGTTTTCACAAAATAAAAAATAAATTAATTACTATTGTCAATATCTTACTTTCAGTTAATTAAAACGCAGTTCAAAATTAACTTAAATGTAAAAAGAACATTTTTTAAATTACACAAGGGTTTTAAAATATTGACTTATTACTTTCAGAAGCAGAATTTGAAAGTAGGGATGGACCGGATAGTGATTTTGCCGGATACCGAATACCGGATATCCGGTGGCTCATCACATGCCGGATACCGGATATCCGGCATTACAATTACATTGCATGTTCGCTTATTTTTATGTAATGCAGCTTCAAAACAATA